>VZRZ01015299.1:1190911-1249469 GCA_013398175.1 Climacteris rufus | reverse complement strand
CGGGGTCGGGCGGGGGTGTGGGAGGCGCCCCCGGGGCTCTGCCCGCCCTGCGGAGGGGGCTTGGCGCAGCCCCCGGCGCTGCGGCGCCTCCGGGGCCTGGAGGGGCCGCGGGTGTCCCCGAGGTGTCCCCGCGGTGTCCCTGCCCAGCGCCGGTGCGGGGTGCGGGGTGCCCCCCCCGGCACAGGCGGGGGTCGTGCGTGGGTTTCCCCCACGGCTTTTTCCCCTCCGCGCGGTGCCGGAGCTCCCTGGCAGAGCTGGATCTGTGCCCCGGCCGACCTGGGCGTCCCTGCCGGGCTGGATGTGCCGGCTGTGCCCGGCTGGGCTGCCCGTGCCCTGCTTTAGGGCTCCTTGCCGCGTCTCCCGTGTCAAACAGCCCCGTCCCCTTGGGGTCACTCGGTGATGTCCCCTTAGAGCCGAGTTTGTGCCGGGTTTCGGAGCTCAATGACGTTGTCTAGAGTTGCATATTTGCCTGATGCAGTAAGGGATGTTAATTCCTTTGCATATTTTCCATTTCATCATTCTGGTTTATCTAGGTGGGTGCCGTGTCCTTTTAGCTGGGGCTGCCTCCCCTTCCCTTCCCATCTCTCTGGTTTTGCCTTTATCATCCTTCTTACCTGAGAAAGATTTGGTTGTCATTTCTCTTCCTAAATAAATCTTGGCTCCCTTGCTGTGTACACTGATGGAGCTTGTGGAGTTCCCTTTCCTCCCTTTTCCACCTGCCAGACCTGTGCCTGTGGGTCCCCCGTGTGCCTCCTTTAAGTGCCTGAATCCATATTATTCTCCTTAGCTGCACACAGAGCTATGCGTGTGTCCCTTGTATTGGCAGATTTGTGCGTGTGTTTCCCCATTAAATGAGTGGATTTATGGCCCTCTAATTATGCCAGCACTTCAGTGAGTTTTTATTATGAATCACTGTACAGCATAATGCCTTGGCACGGGAGCTGCTTGTAAATAAAGCGATGATCTCTAGAACCAGCCAATTTATTTCGTTTAAAATCCTGGGTGCTGTCATTTGCCTGGGAGTACCAACGCACCCCTTCTTTTTCTGAGGTTGAAACTGGGGCGTGGGGTGCCAAGGAAGAAAAAAATTGGTGCAGCTGAGGCCACGCATTGTGCTGTACAGCTTGATGGTAATAATTCCCTGAGATGTTTGCACAGGAGGAAAGGGAGGGAGTGACAAAGATCGGGGTAGTTGGTACCTCTGGATGCAGGGGGGCTGTGTCTGCCGGCTCCAGAAGTGGTTTAATTAAACCTAAGGGACTGAGCCTACGGAGAGGGAGCAGCCTGTCTTCCTGCAGCACTGCCTGATGCAATAAGCTGCCGTGCTCCAGGGGTGGATCCCTCCCTGCCTTGCTGCTCTGTGGGACAAAGCTGCAGCACAATTTGCCACATCGAGTGCTGCTGTGCACTCCTCCTCTGGGCAGGGCTCGAGATCGGAGCTTTAATTACATCGAGTCCTGTCAGCAGGCCTAATTATTTGCTTCAGTTGTGTTTTTATGTGTTTTTTTTTCACCTCCTTGCGTATGTCTGAGCACTCTTACTTATAGGTCAGGACAAAGAGTTGCTGTGTGCTGCTTTTGGATGCTCAGCAGCGAGCAGGGTGAGGGCTCTGTTGAGTCAGCAGGAGTTGCTTTGCTGCTTTCTTGATGTTTTTCCACTGTCGACCCCCCTGGCTCAACAAAGGCAATTTGGACTTACTACTTTAAAAGAAAAAAACACCCCATCAGATCCCTCCCTCTGCCACGTTACCCAGGAATGGCAGCTGGAGTCCTCAGCCCCAGAGTGAAACTTTCACGTTTTGGTGTAAGCAGTGAACAGGAAGGAAACAGCAGATTGGTTCTGTTCTTGTAGCCTATGGGGTTAATCCTGACAGGATTCTTATTTTTCCTTCTTCTCCCTGTGTGTGTTTTAATGCAGTCCTTGGAGACTTCCTTCTTTTATTCATAAAATGAGCCTTTGAACCCCTCGGTCTCTGAACCACTTTCAGTTTTTCTAATCTGATTACAGAATGGCAATCTGTATTCTCTTCTCTTTGCTTTCTCAGTTACCTGTAACATTAATGGCAGGAAAGCTCAGAATTTAGGAAAAGGTTGGTATTGTGGAAATGTTGTAAATAGTGGGGTCTTTTTTCCTTTTTTTCTTTTTGCTCAGTGAAGATCTACAAGGTGCAAGAAAAATGCTGAACTTGGAGCATCCCATTTTTAGGACATCCCACCTGTGGGAGGCATTGACATCTCAGCTTTGTCCTCCAACTCCTTTGTCCTTCTCAGTAATTCAGTGTGGATCTTGGTTTTGGTGAAGTAGAGTGGACTCAAAGGAAAATTTTTAGTTAATTTATCTGCAAGAGCAAGCTGAGCACGACTGCTGAGGGTCCTGTTCAGGAAAGAACACTGTTGGGTGTGCAGGGGTTGAAAGGGGAGAATGATCCCCACAGGGCAGAGGGACTTTTGTGGAATTGTAACAAAGTGGTTTGAGTCAAGACCTTGTGTAAGCCCATTGCAGAGTTTTGCTGCTCTGAAATATTTAGGCTTTAGGGTTTTTTCCCCAATGGTGTTTTTATTTTTTTGCTAACTCTGTTCTATCTCAAAGTTGCTGATCAGGTTTTAAAAAGAATAACAATTTTCACACATAACACAAGGTCTTCTTTGCTTAGACATTGGGCTACAGATACCTGTCTTCTGTGAGACCTTCTTCTGAAAATTTGTGTCCTTACTGGCCAGTTTTGATCAGATAGGACACAGGAAAAGAAGTCTGAAATGGTTGTAAGTTTTGAAGAAAAGGAAAGGGGTAGAAGGAAGAGAAGCCTTGTGGAAGGAGGGCACAAAGTCTGTGTTCACAATCTGAGAAGCCACTTAGAGCAGCCTCAAAGACAGAAAACAGGAATTTGAGGAAATCTGCTGTACATAGAGGAGTGTATTTGCACATTGAGATTTAACAGCAGGTCTGTGATTTCTGTGGGGTGGTTTAATTTCCCTAATGAAGTGCACTTCTGCCAGCTCTCAAACATGAAGTGTTTCTCACTTGCAGCCTCTGGAGACCTGTGTGGAGTCTGGACAAAACCCTCCTGCATTGCCAGGGGAGCTGGAAGAACGAGAGGTCTCATCTGTGGCAATTCAAGAGTGAATCTGTATTGTCCTTTTTCTCTTTCTAGGGAGAGCTGGTAAGGAAACTGAAGGAAGAGAAAGCTCCCCAGGTGGACATAGACAGAGCTGTAGCAGAGCTCAAAGCTCGGAAGAGGGTCCTAGAAACCAAGGTGAGTCTGGAAATTCAGTTGAGTTCCACAGTTTGGTCTGAAAAGCCTTGAAATCTCTAATTAATTCTTTATTGCAGGTTTGGGTTAAACACTCATAGACTGAATCACTGCTGAAGTCGTTTTTATAGGTTTGCTACTAATGGTAATTTCATTCTTCACCTGTTACACTGATTTTTGTTAGCATTAGATTGGTGTGTTAACAAATAAATATGAGCTCAGTTTGCCCAATAATCAAAGCTGAAACTGAGTGTATATGTCACTAATCTTTATTTACTATATGGATTTTTTGTGTGCAAAGTGAGAGCACATGCTGTTCACTGTGGTGAGTGTCCAGATTCTTTGTGACTTGCAATTCCCAGACTGGCATAGAACAGATTTACTTAGAAACCATCTCTTTTGCTACAGTAACAAAATTTTTGTAGATGTTTCAAATAACCTGTGGTTCTCCCCAACCTTAGAGAGAGGTGAAATTGTGTCCCCTTTTTTGAATGCAGCTGTGCTCTGAAAAGTCTTTGTGCAAATGAAATGGTGGCATTTGAAGTTTGGTTTGTCTCTAGAGCAATAAACAAGTAAAATACACTTTCTTGTCCTGTGAGCTTCTCTCCCCTTCCCAGACTGAAACAACAAAAAGAAACTCTTGAAGCTAAAAACCAGTCAAGTGTGCAGGGAACTGCCAGGTTCTTTCTAGTTTGTATTTCATGTAAACGTGATTGCAGAGGTGCTTTGCTTGTACTCCTAAAAATAAATGGATTAATAAGTAAATACAGCACTTTCTGCAGGTGTTTTACTATAAAAATGTGAACTGAAGCCCATTGACCCTGTTTGTCCTACAGAGTCACATGGGATGAACAGGTGCTGCTCTCTGCCAGGTCTGGAGTTGTGGCTGCCTGTTTACATACATTGAACCCAAGTAAATGTCATTTTTATTGAGTATTCAGCATAGGGCCTGTGCTTTGAAACCACTGCATGAAACCTGCATTGATCATCCTGGAGGAAATACTGTCTAAATGTTTTCCTAGATTTGTTTAGCCCTCAGAATCTTGGAGGGATGTCACCAGGCAGGTGAGCAGTGCTGGTGTCCCTGTGGGGGTCCCCAGGCAGGGGAGGAATGCTGGTGTCCCTGTGGGGGTCCCCAGGCAGGGGAGGAATGCTGGTGTCCCTGTGGGGGTCCCCAGGCAGGGGAGGAATGCTGGTGTCCCTGTGGGGGTCCCCAGGCAGGGGAGGAATGCTGGTGTCCCTGTGGGGGTCCCCAGGCAGGGGAGGAATGCTGGTGTCCCTGTGGGGGTCCCCAGGCAGGGGAGGAATGCTGGTGTCCCTGTGGGGGTCCCCAGGCAGGGGAGGAATGCTGGTGTCCCTGTGGGGGTCCCCAGGCAGGGGAGGAATGCTGGTGTCCCTGTGGGGGTCCCCAGGCAGGGGAGGAATGCTGGTGTCCCTGTGGGGGTCCCCAGGCAGGGGAGGAATGCTGGTGTCCCTGTGGGGGTCCCCAGGCAGGGGAGGAATGCTGGTGTCCCTGTGGGGGTCCCCAGGCAGGGGAGGAATGCTGGTGTCCCTGTGGGGGTCCCCAGGCAGGGGAGGAATGCTGGTGTCCCTGTGGGGGTCCCCAGGCAGGGGAGGAATGCTGGTGTCCCTGTGGGGGTCCCCAGGCAGGGGAGGAATGCTGGTGTCCCTGTGGGGGTCCCCAGGCAGGGGAGGAATGCTGGTGTCCCTGTGGGTGTCCCCAGGCAGGTGAGCAGTGTTGGTGTCCCTGTGAGCCCCACCTCTGTGTTGGAGGAGTGGCTGCAGGGTGCAGTGGAGAGGTTCTTAGCACTTGCACAATTTGTGTGGGCTGTCAGGGCAGGGGTGACCTTGCAAATGCAGCATCTGCCCTTGTGAGTGCAGCACTCCAGTGCTGGGAATGTTTCTCTCCTGAAGGTGTTCCCAGCAAGGCATCCCAATCTCTTGCATCTTTTGGGGAAGGCAGCAGTGGGAGTGCTCCTTTGCTTTAGCAGCTGCTGGTGCTTTCCAAGCCCTGTGGTTCCTACTTAAAGATGTCAGAGAAGCTCTGAATTTGAAGCTTTGAGCAGAGCAGAGCAGCTGAGTGTTTAAAATGCCCTGGCTCAGTGTCCTCAGACCATATCCTCAGTCCCTGTGCAAAGTCTTTTCTCCCCTTGAAGGATAACACAGGCACCTTCTGCCTCCTATTTATGAGTTTATTTATGTTTATGAATGTCTATTGTGCAGTTATTCCTTGGCCTCTGCTGATGGGAGCAGCAGAGGCACAGTGCATTTAAAATTAGATAATATTTACCTCTCTTTATTGATGATAAAAAAAGAAAAGTTTGAAATAAATGGACAAACAGTACTTGTTTTTATCAAAAGGCTGTTCAAAATGATAGTGTGAGCCACTTAGGAGGATCTGAATTCATTGAACTTCTTGGCTTAACTCTGCCTTAATTATCAAAATATCTTTCTTGAAGAAAATCTTTCAAATCTGTTGACCTCACTAATGGCTTAGATTGCAAAAATCATGGATTGTCAGATAGAATAGTGAGTATGGTGTAAAACATTTTCACAGTATCTGGTTAGGGCATTAAGGCACTCTGTAACTAAATTTGCCGAGTACAGGGGGTCTTATTTGTGAAAACCTGTATTTTGCAAATAGACATTCCTTGTACAAATACCTGAATACACCCCTTTGGCAGAGCACAAGGCTGAGGATGCTCATAATCTTCACAGTCAGTATTCTTTCATGTGAGGAACACTGTTGAAAGGTTTATATATGCCAGGAGTTAGAGGTGTGTAGTCTGAGGTGCTCACTTGAAGCTCTTTTTATGGTCAGGAGAGGGAAGTAGGTCAGAATTACTTTGGAAATTGGCATTTCTTTGCAGTGAAGAAAGCTGAGGGTAGCTTGCTCAGGGAAAGTGAGCTCATGAGTCCACCTCAAGTGTCTAAATATTGCATTCAGACAAGGATGTTCCTAATTGAGCACTTGAATCTCAGTGGGACCATTCCCCTTTGGAAAATGAGGATGTTGGCAGGATACCTTTGCTTCAAAGTGGTCTGTGCAGACTTCTGACTCACAGTGCTGAGGAGAGAGGATTTCTCCTCCTGCCAGGAACAGGAGCTATTAACTGATTTTGGTTTCCTTGATTGCAGGAGTTGGCCTTACAGCCCAAAGATGACATCGTGGACAGAGTTAAGATGGAAGACACCCTCAAAAGGAGGTTTTTCTATGACCAAGCCTTTTCTATTTATGGAGGTATGGGCTTGAAGAAATTTACATTTTAATCCCTTTAGGCTACTGTTCTGGTCTTTCTAGCTGGGTGAAATGCTGCACTCTTGCAATGTTATATTAATGCAGCACACAAGAATTTTTTTCAAGTTTGCTTTAAACTTTCCTGCTTGAATTTGAAGCTTTTCAAATGTTCCCCCTTGAAGTGTTTGGGTTGGGAGGGAGCACAATTTTTGTCTCTTGCTTTCTGAATGTAAATGAGTGGACTTTAGGATACATGTTCTGAACATTGCCTTGGTAGGAAATGTTTTTTTTGCTGAGGGGTGGGGTGTTTGTGGCTTAAGGAGATAATCAGCTTGTTTCCTCATAGCCATTCATTTCTACCTGAGCTTCTCTTGGCAAGTTAATCACAGAATCACAGAATATTGAGTTGGAAGGGACCCACAAGGATTGTGGAGTCCAACTCTTAAGTGAATGGCCCATAAGGGGACCAATAATGCTCAAAACCACTGTGAATTTAGAACCTGTTCCCTCAGTGAACTTGGGCAATGAACTTTATGGTACAGGTGAATAAATGAGGCTGTTACACCTCTTCAGATGGCTGATATGGGCATCTCAGGAGGCAGCACAATGCCTCTATGGTTACTGCTCTTTCACCTCAGGTAGTAAAATAAACACTGGGTGGTTTTATTGGCTTTTTTTTATCTTTGTGGCTAAACTGGTGATTGGCAGATATGTCTTATTTATTACTGGCAATAACACTGCTTCAGCTCGTGCAGGATCACTTTTGTATTCAGATTCCTCCTTCAGACATTGCTGCCACAAAACTCTTCACAAAATATAATCTATTGGTGGAGGGAATGAGGTTTTTAGAGTTGTTGATTGCAGGAGTTTATCAGTTTCAGCTTCTGCCACTACCGTATGTCTCAGTGCTCTGCAGCTGAACTGTGCTTCATGCTCAGAAAATGAAACCAAGTGATGGAAAAAGTGAGAAGGGAGGACCTCTCCTCCAAACAATGCAGGTGTGTACAATTTCACAGCTCCCAATTTTTTTTTTTTTTTTACCTTTTTCTCTTTGCAGGAGTCAGTGGTCTGTATGATTTTGGGCCTGTTGGATGTGCTTTGAAGAACAACATCATCCAAGCATGGAGACATCACTTTATTCAGGAAGAGCAAATCCTGGAGATTGACTGCACCATGCTCACACCTGAGCCTGTTCTAAAGTAAATATGGGTCTTTTGGTTTTTTTCTGCAGCATATAATTTCTGGTCACAGCTGTTTTTTAGTCTTCTGTAAAATTACCCACAGGGATCTTGAGTCTGGGTCACCCAATTTCATCCCTTGCTGCAGTGCAAGATAATTAGATACCAGTGCACAGCTCAGTGGGAGAAGTTGCTGTTCCATAAATCAGGGGAAGCAGTGGGACTCCTGGTTGAGAGTTCAAAGCCTCCTGGCAGTCCCATTAAGTAAGAAATTTCATTATTCCTTTTTTTCAAAGATCAAGAAGACAGGAAAAAGTTAAAATGGGCAGGAGCTTTCCTGCATCCCTGGTATGAAATACTGGGAATGTGTCCACCTGAATTACTGGTTACTCCTCAAACTGCAGCTGTGTTTTGTTTAGATCATGATGCAGTTCCTAAAGGCTTTAAGTGTCATCTTGATGCCACATGTCAAGACTTAGATGTATTGATACTTCCCACAGATGATGTTTTCTGTGGGATGGTGCTGCTTAACGTGACCCTATAATGTGAAGTAGGAGCGAGCCTGCAGTTTTTGAAGGACTTCCCTTTGATAAAGGTCTGTCCACAGGGCTCACCCAGACCTGGGGCTGTCTGCTGGCAGCTGTCACATTCCTTTTATTGTGTCATCTCTTGTAGGACTTCTGGCCATGTGGACAAGTTTGCAGACTTCATGGTGAAAGATGTGAAAAACGGGGAATGTTTTCGTGCCGATCATCTCTTAAAAGGTTTGATTTTGTTCCAAGGCCAGGTGGGGCTTGGGGGTTTCTTGCAGTGGTATGAACTTTGCAAAAGAGGATCTTTCTCAAGGAAGATCTGCTGGTGTAGCCAGTCTTTCATACTTGTGTTTGCAGTTAATTAATCAAACCATACTGAGAATCCTGTAAGTTCTGTTAGTGTCTTAAGTGAAAACACAGTTGTGTCCCTTTTTATAAACTGCAATGTCATCAGGCTGTAAGAGATTCCTGTTTTGTCTAAGCTGAGGACTCCCTGTATAACAAGATTCCTGTACTCCACTGCCTTCTGATCTTAGTTTTCTTGAGTTTCAGTTACTTTTTATTCAGTATGGAGAAACAATTCAGTGATGAGGTAAGGGGTCAGAGCAGGGTTTTCCTATGAAAGGTCAATTACGTGGCAGTGTGTACCTTAGAAATGCCTCAGGCATTCCTTCAGTTTGCAAAGTCCTCACACTTCTTTCTGGTTATTGATTAAAATCTGTTTGAAAAACAAACCAAAAAAATAACATAAAGAAATCTCAGAAATCAGAAACCTGTTTGAAAACTTTTTCATGTGAAAAAGCTCCATTGTGAACAGAAGGACTCTCTGTTTAAGTGAGTTGTGCTCTCTGGTCTTCAAGTCTTTTTCTTGAAATTCCACTATGCAGAACAATCTATATTGGCATTAAAGCAGTTTTCATGATATTCATTAGGAATTTTTTTTTTTAAAAACCTTCAAAACAAGCCTATCTAACCTCTGCCTCCTTTGCTTCATAAGGAAGCTGTCCCTGTGTTCTGCAGCCCATCCCTGGTGCACAGCCACCTGCTGGTACTGCCAAACGGAGCTGTTAGTGACTAAAAAGTCAAATTGCTTTTTTCAAACAAGAGTGGGAAGTCTTGGCATCCCTGTCTGCCTTTATGTCTCAGGGAGGGTGTTGTGCTGTGGAGTGCAGTCCAACCCCACTGTACCAGCTCTGTACCTGCCTCTGTGTGCACTGCAATAAAATCAGCCTTGGCATCAGACACTGCCTTTAATTTCTGTATGGAAAGAAAACAGGGAGAAAGGGACTACAAAGCCATTGCTTGGGTTTAGAGTAATAATATTGGGAAGAAAGTAGATAAGGACCTGTTGTTTTCCCAGTGGCACAGCAGTGCAGTGAACTGTGTGTCAGCATTGCCCTGATGCCATGGAATTACCCTGGGCACCCTGTCAGGACAAGGGGACATCCATTGAACTCATGGTGGGGGATCCTCCTGAGCTGTTTTACAGTGGGGTCAGGGATGGAGTTGCAATATAAACTCACAACCTGCTTTTCTTACAGCTCACCTGCAGAAACTGATGTCTGACAAGAAGTGCACAGCAGAGAAAAAGGCAGAAATGGAAAATGTTCTAACACAGGTGGGTGCCTGCATGGAGAGGTGGCTGCCTCAGGGAGGTGTGTGACAGAGTCCAGGGGCAGTGCCCCTTTTCTGTTCCTGAAGATGCTCAGAAGTCTTTGCCTCACAGATCCTCTCAAATACTGAAAACTTGTCAATAAATACTGTGAGTTTGCTGGTTAATCACCTCTCCCTCACTGTTTTGGAGAGTTACTATATTAATTAGCCTTTTAATGATGGCTTGGTAGGGCTGGAGCTCAGTTTTTGGGCTGTTCTCTGTTCCATTTCACACCCAGGAAAAACCCTTTACCTTTGTCAATCCCTTCTGTGGGATTGTCACACAAGGGAACAGAGATGGATCACAAGTTTTGTCAAGGTTTTTCTGAATCAGTTTAGCACTGAACTGGTAGATTTTGAAGTTGCCTCAGCTTTGAAACACTTGAGATTTGTTCCTCTGTCTCAGGCACCCCACAAAGATTTTTCCTGTGTTTACCATGAGAATACTTGATGCTCAGGCTGACATTCCTGAACAACTGTACAAACATTTGCCTTTATTTTTTTAATTTGTTTTTCT
Source organism: Climacteris rufus (assembly GCA_013398175.1). Classification (NCBI taxonomy): domain Eukaryota; kingdom Metazoa; phylum Chordata; class Aves; order Passeriformes; family Climacteridae; genus Climacteris; species Climacteris rufus. The sequence continues at coordinate 1,239,100 of VZRZ01015299.1, read as the reverse complement.
TACTTTGTTTTTAGTGTTTATTCTCATGACTTCTGGAATAAATGCTTCCAAAGCCATGCATTGAATGACTTGTTTCATACCAGAAAGAGAAACTTTTTTTTTTGTCAGTGTTTTGCATCCCTGAGCAGCTGTCATTAGGTTTTCCACACTACAACACTGAACTCTGACCATCCTTTAGGGAAATCTCTCTATTAATAAACTATTTTTATATCCTGTCCTTGGTCTTTTTTCATGAAAGATCATGACAACTAATGCTAGAAAATGCAGAGCAGCTCTGAAAGAGCATCTGATGCATAGCTTGAATATTGTGTTTCATGCAGCAAAAGAAAGAGAAATGAATGCAAACAAAGCCCTGCAGAAATTTTAGCTTTCTTCTCTCTCATTGCTGTATTTTTTTTTTGTTCCCAACACAGAACTCCCCATGTTTTAGCTGAATCTGTTCAAAAGAAGCTTCTGGTGGGTGGTGGTGCAGTCCCAATGACTTTTCTTCTGCTTTACACCCACTCTTATGCTCAGACATCCTGTGGTATGACTGAATCCTGGAACTATTGCTAAAATGGAGTTGCAAATGTGCAGTGTATTCTTCTGTGGTTCAAACTTCAGCTTGCTTGAAAATTTAGGTTAAAAGGGAATATTTTGGCCAGGTGTTTCAGAGCTGTGGATCATGCTTAGTAAAAGATAAAGAGGACATTCATTCCTGTTACCTTGTCTAGTAATTAAAATAATTCTCCTGTGTTTTGATATTAGTTGGACAATTATGGCCAGCAAGAGCTTGCAGATCTCTTTGTGAACTACAATGTGAAGTCACCTGTCACTGGGAATGACCTGTCCCCTCCTGTTTCTTTCAATCTGATGTTCAAGACCTCCATTGGGCCTGGAGGAAACATGCCTGGGTAGGTGCTGATTTCATTCTGCTCACACTCTGCCTGCTTTGGAGATCATTTGGAATAAAAATGAAGTCTTTTGAGTAGCCTTGCCTTGCCTTTCAGTGCCAGCCTCCTCTAGCAGGTTTGCATTCCTTGGAGTCTTGGGGAAAGGCAGGAGAAACAAGGGGCTGTTGGAGAATCATGAAAATACTTGAAACACTCAGAATGTGTTGATCCCAGCTGTGGCTTCATGGATGTAGAAAACCTACTGCAGGGTACCTGTTTGAGAAGGAAGGTTTAGTTTTTTTCCTTTCAGTCTATTGCTTCACTGTTTTGTGTCTGGAGTTAAAAGTGTCAAGAGGAAATCTTCCACCTGTAAGTTTTGTAATAACTGTGGTTTTCTCCCTGCTTTCCCCACCCTTAAACCTTCCTGATTTTCCCCTGTCCCCCTCTCCTTTCAGCTACCTGAGGCCAGAAACTGCCCAGGGAATATTCCTCAATTTCAAACGTCTCCTGGAGTTTAACCAAGGCAAATTGCCTTTTGCTGCTGCCCAGATTGGAAATTCCTTCAGGAACGAGATCTCGCCCCGCTCCGGCCTGATCAGAGTGAGGTACTGCAAACTTCCTCTTCCAGCAGGAGGGCACCTGGGAGCAGGGGGCATCTTCCTTTTGTTCCAGTGGTTGTACAGGATTGTTTCACTGTAGTGCTTCCTCCCAGAGCAATCCTCATTATGTGCCTGCTGAGGCTCAGGGTTCACAGAGAAACTCATCGTTTAGGTTTGAAGGACAGAATTCTATCCAAGATTGGCTTGTGGGAAGTAGAATCTCTGAAATAGTTGTTGTGTTAGGTATAAACTCAGTTTCACTGGCAGAATTTGCCATTTTTGCCACTTCCATCCTATTTTAAAAGAATCATGTTCCTGTGTTCTTGACAGGACTGCTTGTTTATTTATGTTCCTGCAATTTACTATGAAACTGAACTCAAAACGTGATTGACCTTGCAGTAATATTTCCTTGTCTCAGCCCTGCAGATTCTGCGGTTCTACAGCTTGCTCCAGGGAGGAAGTTGGGAGATAACCTGACTCAGAACATGTGTTTGTGTCTGCAGATCAGTCAAGCAGGAAAGCTCAGGGTTATTGAGAATTACTTTCAGCTTTATCTTTGGATAAAAGTGATTATTGCCTTTCATGAAGGATAATCTCTGTATTTGAACTGATCTGTTCTAATTGGGAATGTCTTCCATATAATTTGAAGCAAGAGCTCCCATGCACAGGCAGTTCATGTTGTAAACTTGGTAATTTATTATTTTGTGGTGCCATAAATGTCACTGAGAGGCCGTGGCCTCATTAGCATGGAGGGAACTCTTTGGAATTTTCTCCTGTTCTGTTTTGCACATCTGGAAAGGAGAACTTCTCTCATTGAAATAATTCTCAGTCACATAAAAATGATATGCTTGTGGCACATTTATTGGAGACTGTTATTATGCAATCACAGCAAATTACACCCTGATGGCTGTGATTTACAGTTAATGATTACCTAGAGCTTTTTTTAAAGGTTCTTGATAATGAGCTAATTGAGTGGAAAGTGATTTCAAGCAAGAAGGCTCAGAATCAATCTCTGAGTATAGATGCATTAAAGACAAGTTCTTAAAACAGAAGGCACCCATTGCTGAGTGCAGCACTATCATTATCTTCAGGAGATAATCACCTCACCTGGTTATTTTTGGCACCTCTGACATCAATTAAGGTTACTGAATTAATCAGTCAATTAGTCTTCATTGACCCTGTAGGGGACAACTACTTCTAATATGGGCATCACAGCAGTCTGGAAAAATCCAGAGAACTTTTGGAAGTACTGACAAGGGTGGTTATCTCTGCTCTGATTCACAGTGGTGTCAACCATGTTCTGGAGAGCTCTAGATGAATTTGTAGAAAGTTTTGTTAGGAATTTGAAGATGAAACTAAATCCAGTGGTGAAACTAAATGCAGTGATGAGCCTGGTTCATGTTCCAGTCCATCCATTGCCTTGGCTCTGGGTTTGTGCATGATTTTAAATTACTGACTTGCTTATGAGAGGCTGCAGCAATCATTTATTAGGGGAGCCGTGGCTAATGCAGAAAATATTGAATGTATGTTTGCTTGCTTTCACTAGGGAATTCACCATGGCAGAAATTGAGCACTTTGTGGACCCCAGTGAGAAGAACCACCCCAAGTTTCAGAACGTGGCAGACCTGAACATCCTGCTGTACTCGGCCAAGGCGCAGGTCAGCGGGCAGTCTGCGCACGTCATGCGCCTGGGAGACGCCGTGCAGCAGGTAACCCTCCCCTGCAGCAGCCACAGCCTGCTCCTTGCAGCACTGCTCTCAGGGCTCAGCTACAAACCTGCTTGGTGAAACCAGAGCTGTGAGTGATGTGTCTGTCCAGCCCCACGCTTGGTGCTGTTGGGATATTCAGAACGCGGGACTGAGGGGACAGATCGGCTCCCGGCACTGGGCTGCCACAAAGTTTGGGTTGTGTTGGGGCCAGCTGAGCTTTGCTCCCAGATTTAGGAGTAGGTTCTCTTCAGTGTGTCAGTGAGACTGAGATCCAGGCCTGGCCCTTGTTACCAGAACAGTGCAGGTGTTGCTTAGGTAGAAATTAAACTTCACACTTAGTGGGAGAGGAACATGAAAGAATAATAATACAAGCAGTAACTGGGAATCTCATATTCAGTTGCTGACCCCCATCAGTACGTGGCTTCCATAATTAGATGAATCTGATTAATCTCATTATGAATGGGTAGATTTACCAACCCCCTCCACCCCCAAATAAAAAAAACCCACCAAATAAAAAAGCACCAAAACAATCCCTTTAAAAAACAAACAAAGCAAAAATCCTCGAAAATAAAAACAACAGCCAAAAAAAGAGAACACCACCCCACTATTGCACTGCAGCTGTGTAGGGTGCAGCTGTTGTAATGGCACTGCTGCATACAGTGGGGTATTTACAAGCAGGTGATCCTCAGAGACAGTGGGTGATGAGCCCTGCAGTGACAGTAGCTGCTTTGTTCAGCTGGAGATGGTGCCAGTGGCACCAGGTGGATTTGAGGAGATGTCACAGCTTCAGGGCAGACATCAGACTTACCACAAGTTCTGTATGTACCAGGTTGTCTGCAGAAGCACAACCAGTCATGACTTTGCTTCCTCAGGAATTCATGTGGGTATTTTCTTCCTGCTTTTTCCCTCTGCAGGGTGTGATCAATAACTCGGTTCTCGGTTACTTCATTGGCAGAATCTACCTCTTCCTCACCAAGGTCGGCGTGGCCCCGGAGAAGCTGCGCTTCCGACAGCACATGGAGAATGAGATGGCTCATTATGCCTGTGACTGCTGGGATGCAGAGTCCAAAACGTCCTATGTGAGTGGCAAAGTGGAAAAAGCAAGGAGCACTCCTGTCAGGCCTGGTTTATTTCTTGTTTTTTAAAGTTAGGGCTGTGAGGCTGAGGGGTGTCCAGCCACGCGTTGGTCTGAGCACGCTTAGTGAAGTGGAAATAGCCTGAACCCAGGACCAAGGGGCAGGTCAGCTCCCTGCACAAAGTTTGTGAACTGTTCATGCTGCTTTGGTAGGTCCTGACTGCTTTGCTGGAGCCTGAAGTAGCCTGGGGACGTTTCACTGGTTGAATTTCATCTGGAGTTAAAGGAAACCAAGTCCTGGAAAGCCAAAGGCTGCAACCCCTGCAATAGCAGTGGGGAAAGATTTGTTTTGCTGGAGGTGTTATTGCAGGGCAGATTGCTTCCTGCTTGAATGGTTGCTTTTCCTTTCCCTCTTCCAAGCTGTGAGAAATGAGTTCACTCCTGCCAGTTCAGACAGCTGGTGCTGGGAGAAAAACTCCCCAGGGATTTTTTATCATCTTCCTGCTGAGTCATGAAGAGCTTTTTGGTTCAAGCCTTGTTGAATGCCTCTTTCTCTTTCTTGTGTTGTTGGTTGGATTTAATCCTACTACTAGTGATGTTTTGTTCCAGCATGTTAGAGGAATAGCAGCCAGTAAAATTCTACCAAACTTAAGATGAGGAAAAAAACCCTCCTGCAGGTCAGAGGAGTGATTTGTCTCCATATAGAGAAGACCTGTAGAAGTGCCTGAAGGATTGGCTTCCTCTGAATGTCCACAGCTGAATTCCATAAGTTCACAGCCTCTCTTTACACGTGTGGGCCATGCCATGTAAATAAGATTATTAAACTTTGCAAAGCCTTGTCATGATGATCAGGACAACTCTCACAGAGCAGGGTGTCCAACAGCCTAACCCAGAAGTGAGCACAGCAATCCCAGGGGCATGAAAGAAACACCTTGTGAGCTGAACCTGCACTTTGCTTTGTCACTTAACTCTGAGGAAAAAAGGTTTATACCAAGTTGCAGCACTCAGCAGCAAGAAGTGAACTGCTCTGAGTGGCTTTAAAAATCCACTCTACATATTTACTGCATACAATGGTTTGGGTTAAGGGATCTTAAAGATCCAACCCTCTGCCATGGGCAGGGACACTTCCACTATCCCAGGTTGCTCCAACCCTTGTCCAACCTGGCCTTGAACACTTCCAGGGATGTGGCAGCCACAGCTGCTCTGGGCAACCTGTGGCAGGGCCTCCCCACCCTCACAGGGAACAATTTTTTCCTAATACCTATTCTAAACCTGCCCTCTTTCAGTTTGAAGCTATTCCCCCTTGTTCTGTCAGTCCAGGCCCTTGTCCAAAATCCCTTTTCAGCTCTCCTGGAGCCCCTTTGGGCACTGGAAGAGGCTCTGAGGTGTCCCCAGAGCATTGTCTTCTCCAGGCTGAACAACCACATAAACCTGTATTTTGTGTTTCCTGAGAAGTAGCTGTAGTACCCTAATGGCTTCATTTCTGTAAAAGTCCCCTAAGATATTCTGGAACACAATGATTTTTCCAGCACAGGGATGTCTTGTGTTCACATACCTTTCCTGACACCTTGTTAAATCACTGCAGACTGGGAAACCACACAGCATCTGGCTGCCTGTGTGTCCACACTGATGTGACAGAGCGAGTAGGAAGCAGCTGCTGAGCCTTTTCTTACATGGGATTGTCTTTTAGGAAATCCAGAGGGAGGTTGTATTTGCTGCTACATCAATTCTGTGTGAATGGTGTTTTGAGATTCCTCCTTGCTCAAATGTCAAAGGAAGAGCTTCCCTTGTGTTGTGGCAGCTCCTGAGCCAGGCTTTTGGCCATTCCAGTGTGGTTGATTCCCTGCTGTCTGTGCCATGCTTGGCAGCAGAGAGCCCTGGGGACATGATGCCTTGTGTGCTTGTGGCATGTGAGTGAGAGCACTGGGAGCCCTGGCCCCAGCCTGAGCTGTTGGCACAGGGCTGTGCTCTGCCAAGCCATGTGGAAAAGCTGGCCCTGAACACAGGCCCTGGGTAGATGACTGATCATTTCCTCTGGAAACAAATGGAATCACTCAAATGAGGGAGCAACTGGGGAGGGAGGGCTGCTTGTTGTAACAGAGCTAATTATGGAGAAAAAACACTCATGGGAGCAGGGAGGGCTTAAGGGTGAATAAACATATTTGATGGTTAAGTGGACAAAAAAGTGAGTTGGTGAAAGCTTCCAGTGTTGTTTTTTCAGGGTTGGATTGAGATTGTTGGCTGTGCTGATCGCTCCTGCTATGACCTTTCCTGCCACGCCCGCGCCACCAAAGTTCCTCTCATAGCTGAGAAGCATCTCAAAGAACCTATATCCTTTCAGAATAAAGCAGCTTCTCCTGAAGGGAAAGGTGATTTGACAGGGAGATCTGCACAGCTCTGTTTTAAAGTTACAACTGTGTATCTGTGAAGTTACATCTGTATATTTGACAGAGAAACCTGCAACTACAGACCTACAAAGAACTGAGCATATGGGTGTTGTTGTTGTTCCTTGGAGGGAAGTTCCTTCCTCCAGCAGTGGGGGAGATGTCTTTGTGTTGTGTAGCAATTAACTTGGACATAACAACAGAACCAGGCCCTGCTTTGTGCCCTCACAAAGTCCTTAACTGCCTTGTACAGAACAGTCAACATTGTTCAGTTTGAGGCAAATAAGGGAGCCATTGGCAAAGCTTACAAGAAGGATGCAAAGATGCTGATGGAATATCTGTCCATGTGTGATGAGTGTTACATCACTGAGATGGAGCAGCTGCTCAACGAGAAAGGGTGAGCTGGCTCTGGGTGTGGTGCCTTCCTCTGGCACTTCATGTGGGGTCCAAAGTGCTGCTGATTTATTGGGGCCACCTGAAACCAGAGCAGGCTGTGTGGGTCATCTGAAATGTTGGAGTGCTGTCCCTTCCACCAGGCATTGCTGGTCATCCATCAACATATCTCTGGGTGTATGCACATAAATCAAATATTTGTGTGGGAATGAGCTGCTGGCTTTAGTAGGATCATCCCAAAACAGAGACAGTTCAGTGAAATGGAAAGTGTTTACCACCTTCCCCACTTGGTTTGAGTGTTGACCAGGATTGACTTAAAACTTTCAAATTAATAAAGTAATTCTGTGACCAGTGGAACAAAATAGTTAAATGAAAACCAAAATTTGCCTGAGCATCCTCCAGTGTTTAATGAGCTGCTTTAGGACCTGTTACAGCCTTACTGTGGGCAGGAATTTGTATGACTTTCTTTGACCTGAATTCCTAATAACGCACGCAGGAACAGAAAATACAAGAGGTTTCTGCAGTTGTCAAATTTGGCTGAAGCAGGCCAACAGCTGCCTGTGTTATGAGAAAGCTAATGGTGCAGTAATAAAAAAATAAATTTAATTTCCTGCTTGAAATGGTACAAGGTGTAGGGTCAATGAATGCATCACACAATGGTAGCATTTACATCTTTCATTTTTCCCCTGAGCTAAGATTTATTTCTTTCACATCTCTATGGCTGTGAAAGTGTAGAAAAAAACAGTGGCACTCAAAATGGGCAGAGAAATTATTGCAGAGAAGAAAGTGAACTTAGTCCATCCAGCATCTCCCTGAAGTGATTCAGGAGATGAGTTACAAGCAATTTCTCTGGTTTTATTGACAGTACAGACTGCAGCCAGAGCCTGCTTTGTCTTTCTTCTTTTTTGGTGGATGTGCTTCGTCCTGAGAGTTTCCCATTTCCTAATTGAGTTTACTTCAGGCTCTTAACCACAGCTGAGTTCACTGTGATTATGAAAATGGTTGCTTTTAATGTGCATGTAGTAATTTCATTATTAATGCAAATTTCTTTTAATGGGCATGCTACTTGTTTCTTTCATCTCTGGGGTTTTCCCTGGCTTCTATCATCCCACTCTTAGAGTCAACCAACTGATGCAATTAAGGAAATAAAACTTGTTTGTTTATTGCTGTAGCTTTTAAGTCAGTTCTTTTTCCTTTGCAGGGAATTCACTGTTGAAACTGAAGGGAAAACGTTTAAAGTAACAAAGGACATGGTTACTGTGAAGAGATTTCAGAAAACATTACATGGTAAATTTGATTCTTTATTGTTTGATCATCATCAGGATACACTTCGAGTATGAACTTTATTGGTGGCATTGTCCTGTTAATATTGTAACACAGCACAGGAAAAATGCAAAATGTGATTTCCTTGAAATTTGACAGTGTAAGAGTTGGAGAGCTTTTGGGAAGTCAGTGACTGCATCTCCACAGAACTTTTGTCCTGATAGGGCAAATGGGGCTAGAAGGAAACCTGCCAAAATGCATGGATTTAGTTCCTTAAAGAAGTCTTGTCTTTGCAGCCAGCTCTGTAAGTGCCTCACCTGAGTCCTTTGGGAAGTCTTTGACACATCTGGAGGCTGAGGTAGAGTTTTCCCCAGTTCTGCTGTAACTAGTGGCTCATCCTGCCCTGGATGGAGAACATCAGTGCTCCTAGGAGGGAACAGAGCAACCTCTGCAGAATATATTTGTTCTTGCAGCAGCAGAGCCTTTGGGAAGTCCAGGTACATTGCAGTCAGCAGATGCTGCTGCTGTGCCAGACTTTGCTTTGTCACCACTTCAAAGAAGGACTCAGTTGTAGCTTTTAATGGCTGTGGTATTGCTGGATCTCAAGGGCTGCTTTTCCTTTAAGTTTGTACATTTGGTGGTTTGGCTGCTGTCTGCTAGCAAAAGGCAAAATTTAGGGTTTCCCTCTCTCTTGTCTTGAAAATACTTGTCAATGCACAGATAATACAAGATCAGCCTGTATTGTGTCCTGCTCTGGGGCAGGGATTGAGCATTGCCCTGCCATCACCCAGGCTGTTTGATTCCAGCACACTCCCTGGAATGGCTTTGGTCCATGCCAAAGAGCACCCCAGGCAGTGCCTGGCCAGTTTGTGGCTTGGTGTGGAGCAGGTGCAGTTCCCAGTGAACAGTTTGCATGTTCATTTGCTTTTGTGAAGTGGAAGAGGGTTTATCTGTGTGGATGCAAGTTGTGCAGTGTTATTTGCTCTCAGGGCCAGAGAAGGGGCCCTGAGTTGTTTTCTACAGCCTAAATACATCCTGTACATGAACAAAGTTCAAACCTACTTCAGGTATTTGTATTTAGAGCAGAAATATTTAACCTTTTATTTCCATGTACTCATCTACACGCAATCAGAACTTCTGAACAGAACAACAGCATCAGCAACCCCATGTTTTTCTTGTGTATAACTCAGTTTTTAATGGTGATGTGTGTTCTTTTGTGTTCCAGTGGAAGAAATCATCCCCAATGTCATTGAGCCCTCGTTTGGCATTGGCAGGATCATGTACACAGTGTTTGAGCACACATTCCGCATCCGGGACGGGGACGAGCAGCGGACGGTGAGCTTCCCTGGGCCTCAGCTTCAGCCAGCTGCAGGCACTGGGCTTGCCCTGACATGCAGGGAGAGGGCTGAAATAAGACAGCACAATACCCAGTAGAGAGGGGAAGGCCCAGGTGGGCTGTGGAGTTGCTGTTTTTGCCAGGGTACGTGTGATTTTCACACGAGAGCGTTGTGGGGCCGTGTGTGCGTGAGGCTCTCGCTGGATTGCTGGCAAGGGGGTGAGAAATTCCTCCTTCTGGATTCACACTTGGCAGTGTTCCATTGCTCAGAGAAAGGCATTTCTTCAGTGCTTAATTGCCTTTCTTTCTGCTGCTTTTCCTGGAATCACACTTCTGTGCAGCAGGATGGACAAGGAACTGTTTCCTCAGTCCTGTGACATTCAGCCTTCTCTGATTCTGGACACCCCTAAAGCCTTGGCTTGGAACTTTGCTGGAGCAGGGGCCAGAGGGAAGTGTGTGTTCCATACAGAGCACCAGCCTCTTCCAACCAGGGCCCATGTGTGATGCTCTGTGCATTGCTGGTGGCCCATGGGAAGCTGGCTGGAAACTTGGTGCTGGTTCCTGCTCCTTGTTTCTGGCTCCTGGACTGTGTTCATAGAAAAGAAATATAATGTAATAAAACTGCTTCTTCATGTCTCTGGGTGCCACAGGATGTGGTACATTCATGACTGGGGGAACAAGGTTCAGGAGCCCAGAGTTAGGACACAGTTGACTTTGAATCACAAACTGCTCATGAAGTATAAAATGTTGGACTTACCTTCCTTCTAGTAGCCATTTACTTTCTGTGTAGCCTGGGCTGCGCTATATTGTGGTGCCTCTCACATCCATTACTTCTGCCCCTTTTCTGCCTTGCTGATTGTCAGGAAAGATTTTATTATTCCCCCCACTTCTGGCATGTTTTTATTTTCTGAGGATGTCTGGAGGGTTCTGAAAACCTTTGAGCTGCAGGTGCACTATGTGTCTGGAGTCTCCAACCTGGAGTTTGGTTTAGACTGTGAATAAGAATATATCTTCTGTAAAGACACCTTCACCCTTAATTTTTATGTAATTCAGATGAAGCTAAATTTCTTTAGGAGGGCTCTGGTAGACCTGTTTTGGTGGGAGGTAGCATTTAGCTGTTAGGAGATATGGGGGAGTGGAGGCTGAAGAAAACCAATCCTCCTCCAGCGGTGTGAGGTGTCCTGCTGATGTCTTAGAGAAGGCCAGAGACTCCCTGGAACAGTCACCCTGCCTCCAGCCTCAGTCAGAGCTTATTCTCACCTCCTATGAGTCTGATCTGACCATTACACTTGTATTTATTTGTGCTTTTCCTTTTTTCCACAGTTCTTCAGCTTCCCAGCTGTTGTAGCACCGTTCAAGTGCTCTGTTCTTCCTCTGAGCCAGAATCAGGAATTCATGCCTTTTGTCAAGGAATTATGTAAGTGTGTTAAGAACTTTGGGTCTGATGGGGCTGTGCACTGGGAGGAGAGGTTTCTTCCTCAGTTGTGTAGGGAGAAAATAGCATTGGGATCATGTGGCTCTCCCATGTGCAAAGGGAGAGTTGTTGACCTGAAGCAGCTGAGTACCCACAAGCTTTGGGTATCCATTAAACTCCTCAGCTACCCTCAAAAACCCACCACCATGACCTTCCTTGTGTTGGTTTGGAGTGTAAGAGACATTTCTTTTTTTAACTTCTCTGTCCAAAATAAATCCCACTGCTTAGGAGAAGCTGTCAGGAGCAGTGGGCTTTATTATTTTTTTGCTTTGTTTTGTTAGTAAAGTTTTCTTTGCTTTCATTGGCCAACTAATTTATTGACTCTGTCCCAGAGCTGCTGAGCCTCCAGCCATTCTGTCAAACTGCTCACTGGTAGTGGGCATCATGGTGAAAGATAAAAACCATTAAAAAAAAATTTAAAAAACCATAAAAAGCTGAATACATGAAGGATGGGAACAGGGACTGTATGGCAGACAGTGCCTTGTGTCTCCTTGTGCTGGATGTGCCCCTGCACACCTGAGGCAGGGGTGGTCTGGAGTTCAAGCACAGTGATGACAAAGTGAAGCACTTGGTTGTTGTTTGTTGAGATGGACACACAACAAGAAATTCCATGAGCACAAGCCAAGCCAAAAGCCCAGCCCAAGCCACTTTATTAATTTATTAAAGCCTTTTTATAACATTATTGCTGCTCATGTTTCGGTCTCATTGCTTGCTGTGCTACTTGCAAAAGTTTTTATTGGCTGCCTTCAACTTGTGCATATAAGTCTCTCTTAAACTGGTATGGAGTTTTTCACTTCTTTTTCCTGTTGCTTGCTTCTTCCTACTCACTGATGTTGCATCTCTTAAGGGTGCACAGTGATTGTTCAAGTTCAATATCTTCGAGGCTTTCAGGCCCTGCAGGCCCCAACCCTCGGTGCCTTTGCACTGTGGATGGTTGAGTTGAGGCCCTGCTGAGATGAACACGGGCTGATCTGTCAGCTAACTCTGGGGCTGGGAGATGCTGCTTGCACCACTGTCAGCTAACTCTGGAGCTGAGAGATGCTGCTTGCACCACTGTCAGCTAACTCTGGGGCTGTGAGATGCTTGCACCACTGTCAGCTAACTCTGGGGCTGTGAGATGCTTGCACCACTGTCAGCTAACTCTGGGGCTGTGAGATGCTTGCAGCACTGTCAGCTAACACTGTGGGTGTGAGATGCTTGCACCACTCTCAGCTAACTCTGGGGCTGTGAGAGAGACGCTGCTTGCCGCAGCACGGGCGGTGCCTCAGCGCCGGCTCCTTCAGGGCGTGTCTGACCCCCCTGTGCCCCGCAGCCGAGGCCCTGACCAGGAGCGGCATCTCGCACAAGGTGGACGACGCCGCGGGCTCCATCGGGCGGCGCTACGCGCGCACCGACGAGATCGGCGTGGCCTTCGGCATCACCATCGACTTCGACACGGTGAACCGCAGCCCTCACACGGCCACGCTGCGCGACCGCGACTCCATGCGCCAGATCCGCGCCGAGGTACCGCCCTCGGCCCTGGGGCTGTCCCTGCGCCGGGCCCCGCTCTGTCCCTGTGCCCCGCCCGGCTCTGGGCCCCGCAGTTCAGGAAGGGCGTTGAGATGCTCAGATTCATCCAGAGGAGGCAGCAAGGCTGGTGAGGGGCTTGGAGCACAAGCCCTGTGAGGATCGGATGAGGGAGCTGGGCTTGTGTAGCCTGGAGAGAAGGAGGCTCAGGGCAGACCTCAGCGCTCTCCGCAGCTCCCTGACAGGAAGGTGCAGCCAGGGGGGGTCGGGCTCAGCTCCCAGGCAGCCACTGACAGGAGAGGACACAGTCTCAAGCTCCACCAGGGGAAGTTTAGGTCAGACATCAGGAAAAAATTCTTTACTGAGAGAGTGATTGAGCACTGGAATCGTTTGCCCAGAGAGGTGGTGGAGTTGCTGTCCCTTGACGTGTTTAAAAAAAGGTTGGACGTGGCACTCAGTGGTTTAGTTGATGAGGAGGTGTCAGGCTGTGGGTTGGACTCAGTGATCTCAAAGGTCTCTTCCAACCTGGTTGATTCTGTGATTCTGAGGTGAGGGGCAGGGCCTGGGCCTGGGGAGGGTGGGAGCTGCTGGTTCTGAGCCCTCACAAATCCTTGTGGGAGCTCCCTCCAGCTCTGGAGAAATCTGAGAAATCCCCAGGGAAGAGGTACTGGTCAGCCAGAAGTGGTAAAGTGATAAGTTTTTGTTTTTCTTGGATGCAGAGGGGTTGATGTACCTGAGAAAGCCATGCCTTGTGCTGCTTGCACTGCTCTCTAGATCAGCTCTTCCTGAGTGAAAGCTCCCTGTGGTGGGCACTGCCTGGCAGCAGAACTGCTTACAGCTGTGGATCTGCAGTTTTGGGGATTTAGGGGTTTTTCTTCTCCCTCTGATGCTCTTTTCTCCCTGGCCCCTGCCCCAGGCACAGTTTGGCTCCAGGAGGAGGAGATGTGCTCCCCTGTGGGGCTGAGTTGTATCTCCACAGAAGCACCTGCACTGCCTGGGGCTGCTGAGCTGCTGGGGTTTGGCTCAGTGTAACAGGCAGTGCCAGTTCCTCAGGGCACCCATTTATCTCTCTGTCACCTGAGTGACCCCTCACTGCTGACCAGCAGAGATGAGACTTTGCTATCCTTCAGTTTCTGAAAATTTTCAGCTTTCTGGCTGATCCTTTGCACCATGGCAGTGTGCTGTGAGGAGCAAAGAAAAGGCAACTGGGAGCTTCTTGTGTGCTGGTCTTACAGTAAGTAGGGCCTGGCTAAATCCTGCCTTACAGCATCTTTTGGATGTGTGTATTGGTTTTTTTTCCTTCCCAAACTGTAGCACAACATTACCAGCCCTTGCTCCACCATTTCCCTCATGGATCACCCCAGTAACAGATGATACAGACTGTGATTTTAGATGTTCTAGTTAATGGTTTTCTCCCCAAAAACGATCTTCCAGGAGCTATCTCATACCTGTTCTGTTGCTGATTTAAAAATTAGCCAGGTTTCCCAAATATCCAGCTTGATTTTGATGAGTTTGTGTTTCTTATGTCTCTGTGGTTTTGCCTGCAGATCTCTGAACTTCCTGCCATCATCCGAGACCTGGCGAATGGTTATCTCACCTGGGCTGATGTTGAGGCAAAGTATCCACAATTTGAGGGACAAGAGACTGGCAAAAAGGACACAATAGAAGAATAAAGAAAAGGACCTGAAGTAAAATCCTGTCAAAATGTCCACTTTTTACTGTTCATGTTAATATGAAATAAACTTAACCATGTATTATTCAAAGCTGCATTGTTTGTGCACACAGGGACTATTTGGGTTGTTTTTTTCCTCAATTGCTGACTGGATTTAACTTTAAAAACTGAAATAATTGCAGCCCAGTTCAAGGTGTTATGAATAAAACCACCATTGTATATGCCTGCCTCTCTGTGTTCCTGCAGCCTTGTGCTTTCTTCAGAAATGTCCTTCTTTTGCTCATTTTGGCCCTCCTGCTTAGGGCTGTGGGCGTTACAGTTCATTGCAGCCCCTCAAGAAGGCAGGGACTGGATTCTGATCACCTTGGGCTCTTGTGGAAGATGGCACCAGTTGTGTTTGTGATCATGGTGTCAGTGCCCTTTTTTTGGCTGCAGGTGTTCAATAATGTTTCTGCTGAATTGGGAGCATTTGCACACGGGAGGATGGAGCAGGGGTGGAAAATCCTGTTCCAGTTCTTGCTTGTGCTTGACACAGTTGGTTTGCTTGGCTGAGGGAGCTGCCAGGGTTGTTCTTTCATTAATATCTTCTGGCAGCAAGGGCTGAAACCAGAGACTGCCCTGAGCAGGTGGGAAGAGAGCCAGGTACCCTTTGGCTTCCCTGGGCACTGGAGGAATTCAAAGCTGTGTGCTGTTGGAGCACCTTGGTGCAGCTGGAGCTGGGAATGGTACCTTGATGTTTGGGAAGCACTGGACCAGGTAGGAGAAGCCTCACACCTTTGTTTTCCAGGCTCTTATCCCTCTGAGAAATCCCTGGGCTAGAAACCTCTCCTGCAGAGGGCTGGGAGGTGTTCCTCAAGTTTTTGCTTTTTCCTTTAAAGATGGGTTAGAAAACAAGAACCCTGGGATGGTTTGGGTTGGAAGGGACATTAAAACCCATCTCACTCCACCCCTGCCATAGGCAGGGACACCTTCCACTATCCCAGGGTGCTCCAAGCCCTGTCCAATCTGGCCTTGGACACTTTCCAGGGATGGGGCAGCCACAGCTTCTCTGGGCACCCTGTGCCAGGGCCTCCCCACCCTCACAGGGAACAATTTCTTTTTAATATCTCATCCAAGCCTGCACTCTCAGCCATTCCCCCTTGTCTTGTCACTTCATGCTTTTGTCCAAAGTCCCTCTCCAGGTTTTTGGAGCCTCTTTAGGCACTGGAAGGGGCTCTAAGTTCTCTCTGGATCCTTTTCCAGGTGAACACCCCCAGCTCTCCCAGCCTCTGTTTTCATAGCAGAGCTGCTCCATCCCTCTGAGCATCTCCATGGCCTCCTCTGGGCTCCCTGCAGCTGCTCCTTGTCCTTCCTATTTTGGGGGCCCAGAGCTGGACACAGCAGTGCAGGTGGGCTCTCACAAGGGCAGAGAAGAGGGGGAGAATTCCCTTCCTTGTCCTGCTTTTGATGCAGCCCAGGATACTTTTACCTGTGTAATTTACCTGTCAGTCCCTGTTGACTCAACCTGAGGACTGATCCCAACCTTTCTGCAGCCCTGGTGTAAATCAGGATCCAGCTCTGTTGGCTGCAGGTGCATTAATGCCCTCTGGGAAGCATTAGCTGTGGTAGCCCCTGGCATAAGCTGATCTGACACTCAGCAAAGAAAGACTTAAAAAAAAGGGATGCAGCAGAGGATGCTTGAAAACATCAGTGGATTCATGTGACTGGAAGCTTTCTCTGCACTAGCAGCCAATGCCTTCTTCAGCCTGGCAGGCAAACAGCAATTAGGGAATGTTTCTGAGTGATTTCCTTCAGTTTTAGCTGAACTTCTCCAGAGGGAGAAGGACCAGGGGCATTGGAGAGGGAGGGGCAGACAGAGGTGCACAGGGTGGGGGTTCAGCATGCCCCTGAATCACTGTGCTGCTGATTTAATTTTGTTTTGCTGGGCTCGGTGGCATGAATTCATCTTGGTGGTGACCACAGGAATGTGGTCACTGCTTTCCATCATCATTTTCCTCCTCAAACTACATCCTGGAGTTAACTGCTGTTCTAAGGGTCTGTCTTGTGCTTTGAAGAGGTGCCTGACCTGGAGCAAAGCAATGCCCTGGGGTGTTTCTTCAAGGCATGGATGATGGGGATCCCTGCTAGAGCTTTCTTAGCTTCAGTTTACCCCATGCTGGGGGGAGCATGGGTCATGATCTTGAGCAAATCCAAATCATGATATTTAGCAAATAATGTAATAAATTAAGACTGGATATTAACTTAGGTGTGGTTTGTAGTTAAAAACCTTGTTATATAAAATAGAAAACAATCTCTTACCTGCTGCATGATGTTAAATTTCTTCCAGTGGAGACCAGACAAATGCTGGTCACAAGTGAGGTGCTCCTGCTGTTGGGGAGGGCAAAGGATGAGGATTTTGGAGGAGATGGAACCCGGAGCCCCGCTGGATGGATGCTGATGGTGGTGCCCCAGCCCTGCCTAGCATCTCTGGGCAGCTGAGCTGCTCATCCCCTTCTAAATTCACAGCCCACATCGCTGTGAGATGTAGCCAGCAGAACACAAGTGTTCTAATATGATTTCCAAAAAGGTGACTGCTCACCTGTGTTCCAAACAAATAAAAAGGCTGGGACATGTATGAAGATATAATGAAGTATTTCAGGGCAGTCCTTGCCAGGACAGTGCAGACTGAAGTCCAGCACCCACAGCAGCAGCGTGCCAGGCTTTACCAGTGCCTGTGCTGGGAGCTGCACCCATCCCCTCGTGGGTGCTGGGTGCTGTGCCTGACCAGCCGTGCACAAACCTTCAACCTCCTGCAAAGGCAGCTGCAAAGAACAGCTCAGAGGAGACTTCTGTCTGCCTAAACTCCTCTTGCTGGTGCTCAGCACCGACGGGAGCCGAGCAGGGAGCACCCTTCAGCCAGCGTTTCCCAGAAGAGGGTGCTGTCAGGCAGAAAATAGCGAGCAGAAGGAAGGTGTTCAGGCACTGAAACTCTGTTTTATTTTTAACTCTCCTGGGTGTTTCGGTTGTGCTGCAGCCCTGAACCTCCCAGCACTGCGTGGCTCTGTTGTTCTCTGTTAATTCAGTGACTGAAAGTGCTGTTGCAGCGTGGATTTTAATGCAGGTGGGAAAACAAGCCTGTGACAGGCTTAGAAATGGAGTTCATGGTAGTTCATCTTCAAGGGAGTGCACAGAACGGTGCCTGGGATGAATCATGGAATGGTTTGGGTTGGAAGGGACCTGAAAACATCTCATCCCAACCCCCTGCCATGGACAGGGACACCTTCCACTAGACCAGGTTGCTCCAAGCCCCATCCAACCATCCCAAGTGTGGATGGTTGTAATCTCTGGTGCAGCCTCTGTGATCAGCAGAGGCTGGGACTGGATTTGCCTCAGTCTCAAGAAGGCTTTGCAAAGAGGTGTCATGAAACCTCTGGTTTTGCTCTGCTGATGGAATGGGATGCTGTGGAGGGGAGTCTGAAGTTAACAACATGAACTTGACCTTGCTGTCACGTTGTAAAAACCCCCCTGATAAAAAATCAAACCCACTGAAGGTGACAGGCTTGTCCCAACAAAGACAGCTCCAATAGATGTATTTAGGAAACCCAGCTTAAACCTTTTTGCTTCCTGTCGTTGTTGTGACCTGCAATTCACCCTCTGTGCTACACAGTTTAGTATTTATAAGCGGGGGCTGCTGAGCCTCAGTCCAACTCCACCTCTCTCTGCCACCCTCATTTCCATGTTCCCATCCGGGCTGATCATGTAACACTGTAATCTGCAGCCATCTCCCTGCACAGGGACAGGAGAGCAGTGCTCATTCATCTCACAAAGCTAAGAAAAATGAAAAATGCTGGCAAAACCCACTGGTTTTTTCTAAGTTACAACAGAATCATTTAGGTTGGAAAAGACCTCCAAGATAACTGAGTCCAGACATTAACCTGGCATGCCAAGCCCACCACTAAACTTTTGGTGGAGAAATTGTTTCTAATATCCAATCTAAACTTCACCTGGCACAACCTGAGTCCATTTCCTCTCATCCTCTCACTTGTTACCTGGGAGAAGAGACTGAGCTGGCTCCACCCTCCTGTCAGGGAGTTTTTAGGAAGTGAGAAAGTTCTCCAGGCTGAACCCCCCCTCCCAGCTCCCTCAGCTGCTCCTGGTGCTCCAGACCCTTCCCCAGCTCCATTTCCCTGCTCTGGACATGCCCCAGCACCTCAGTATCTGCACTTGCATCACTTGGATCAGCTCTGGATTCAGTGTTTAGGATCACCCCCACTTTTAGGAAGTGTGTCAAGAAGTGGAGTTAAAAAGAAAAGTTCATTTTCTCTTCTAATACAAGAAGTGGTGAATAATTAATAAAATTAGCAGGTGACAGCTTTGAAATAGATCCTCAGAGGAAAGATCTCTGTGTGTTTGGGCTGTTCTTCCTCTCTTTGCTCTGCATCTTCTGGGGGCCATTGGCTGGTCTGGCCCTTGTCCTGTCACTTGACCATCCTTGTCCCAAGTCCCTCTCCAGCTCTCCTGGAGCCCCTTTACGCCCTGGAAGGGGCTCTGAGGTCTCCCTGGAGCCTTCTCCTCTCCAGGTGAGCACCCCCAGCTCTCCCAGGCTGGCTCCAGAGCAGAGGGGCTCCAGCCCTTGGAGCATCTTTGTGGCCTCCTCTGAGCTCACTCCAGCAGCTCCACGTCCCTCTCACACTGGGGACCCCAGAGCAGGACACAGCTCTGCAGGTGGCGTCTCATGAAAGGAGAATAAAGGGCAAGAATCACCCCCCCACCTTAATTCACTATTTCTGAGCTTTGTTGTCCTCTGAGCAGGAGCCCCTCAGCAATTTCCCAAATCCCACAAGGCCATTTGCAAAAATACAGTGACAGAGAAAGCCCATGGCTGAATTTTCTGCTCTTGGGGGAAATCAGATATGAAATAATAAATATATATTATATCCTCCAGGCAAAACCCTGCTGGTCACTAATACCCACAGATTAATTGTACTAATCCTGTGTGATCAAGGGGAGGTGGTTGGTTACTTGGCAGTATTTTGGTCCATTGCTGATGAAGCTCCATCTCTGTGTTTGAGAGAAAAGACTTTACATAACCATAATCACTCAGATAAGAAAAGGACTAAACTGTCCCAAAACATTTTATCTTCTGCACAGATGCTGCCTATGAATTTTGACTTGATTAAATAACACAGCAATGTAATATTTTTGCTCGGAATAACAAATGTCTCTCTGTGGGGGAGAAGCAGCAGAGCTGCTCTCTCCACCAGCAAATGGAAATGGGGATTGATGGAGGCTGGAGAATCCAGAAATTCACCTGCTCAGTGAGAGTTGCTTGGAAAATAGCTAAGGAAAGAATCACAGAGTCATGGAATGGTTTGGGTTGGAAGGGACTTTAAAGCTAATCCAGTTCCAATCTCCTGCCAGGGCAGGGACATCTCCCAGTAGACCAGGTTGCTCCAGAACCCACCCAAACTGGCCTTGGAGCATCCCACTGGGTCACCAAGAGGTCTGTGACACCTGACTGGCTCAGAGAGGTCCCCAAAGGAGTATCCCAGGTATTTCTGTTCATGACAGGGTTTTCCAGACTGATTTACACCAAGATGGACCTTGAGTGTGCTCTTCCAGATGTTTACAGAAGACTTAGAAAGTTAAGTTCCTTCTCAGTGATTCCTGCAGCAAACCCTCAGCCTCACACAATGGGATGAAGGGTTGAATGGAGATGAGGATGGTGATGTCCTAGTCCCAGGTGGATGCTTCCATCCCAAGCTCTCACCTCCCCTTTCCCTCATCCCATTCAGGATGACTTCAATCCAACACCACTGATGCACATCTTCGTTTAGTACAGCTTTTAATTAGAAAAATAGAGGCAAATTGTCTGCAAATCAGAGGACATGCAGAAAATATCTAGGGGGAATACTGAGTCTTGTAGCTGGAGGATCCTATGCAGCAAAAGCATGCAGGGATGTGATATTAAAAAGAAGGATAACTACAAAATGTGATTTATTTTGATGTGTAAAAAGAAATGTAGGGAAGAACAGCAAATAACATTGGATAACACATTAATATTTCACTCCTGCTAATTGCTCCGTGTCCTGCCCAGCTCCCTTTTGCCTACCACTAAATGAAAACCAAGTCATAAAAAATATAACAATTGGGGAATTTTGTGGGTTATGCCAGGCTTTCCACACTCCTCCGTGCACCAGCAACCTCCCTCAGGGAGCCTGCAGGCAGAACTGCATCAGCCCAGCCAACACTGTGAGAGGGGCTGGGGTGTTTCTGCAGTGCTGACCTCGTTCACCAATTGTGTCTAATAACTAAAAACTCCTGGCTATTCTTCCCAAAAAGATTGGATGCTGTAGGCTAAAAGCACCATGGACCACTGGGAATGTCCCACTCCAAGCCTGGCTCCCTTTTGCTGCGTGGGGACACAGCCAGAAGGAGTCCTGGAGTCTCATCCTGGAGTCGTAATTTAAGTCAAGCAGAAAAATCACTTTTTCTATCTCTTTGTTTCTCTCCTTTGGTTTTGAATAGGGGGTGAGCAGCTCAGGTGTTTACATCAGGAGTCCAGGTGAGATAAAGCCAGCCCCAGAGCATGGAATCACACAATATCCTGAGTTGGAAGGCACCCACAAGGATCATCCAGTCCAACTCCTGGCCCTGCACAGGACAACCTCAAAATCCCACCCTGTGGGCCGCCAACCACTGAGATGGGGAAAAACACATATATTGCAAACTTGCTTTATTTTCTCACTCAGCACTGGGAAGATTTGCAGGTGAGAGGCTTTATTATAAGAATTTATCTTCATTCACCCTGTGGCTGTCAAACTTTTCTAGAAAGCCCATGGAGACCTGCCCCACCTCAGCCCATAAACACAGAGCTGCTCCTCCTCCCCACAGCCAGCCCAGCCTGCTTGCTCTGTCCTCCAGGGGTTCATTTGGAAGATGCTCAGGCAAAGCCTTTTCTCCTTGTGTCCCTGCTCCAGTAACACGGGCTGGTACTCATCACTCAGCATCCCCCTGGCTGGAAAAGCTGTCACCTCATCAGGGCAGGAGTTTGGCCATGTGATGTCCATGACCACCTCTCCAGCTCCAGTTTGTTTGTGTGCAGGGGGATTATTCACAAGACACAATGTGGGGAAAAGAAAACAGTTAGAAAAGGGAGAATAAAATACTTTATTCCTCGCTGTCATTTAATTCCTGAAAGAAAATCCCCGGGGAGGGGGCAGTGAGGGCTGAGCCAGCCCCGCTGTCTCTGCAGAAATAGGGCAGAGCTGTACAAAGATTATTGGAGCAAGAACATCTTGCACAAAAAAAAAAAAACAAACCAGCCACAAAGCTTTCAGGAAGCAGCAGTCTTCCACCACAGCCTGTTTTCCAGTGAATGAATTAATTCCCTGCTTTTCATGTAATAGTTCTGCGTGTTGTTATCACAGTCTGCTATCACTCTGCCTATTTAGGGCTCATGAATTTACCACCAGCGAAACAAATGTAGGGGAAAAAGGCCAATTAAAAGAACAGAAATGCTGAAGGGAATCTTCAAAATAAAACAGATTTACCTGGGGGTAGAAGAGAATAAAATGGGGTGATGGAGTACAGGGCACACATTGAATGAGTCAGTGCCTCACCACCCTCACAGAGAAGAATTTCTTCCTAAAATCTCACCTAAATCCACCCTTTTCTGTGTAAAGCCATTACCCCTTGCCCTGTCACATGCCAATACCTCCTCTTCTTGGCAGAGCAATTAAACATCCCTTTTGCTGGTGCCACACTCTGGTCACGACTGCAAAGGTGCCAGTGTGGCTCTGCATGTCACAGAGCAGGGACAGGTTTAGGAGCCACATCTTGGCATTGCAGCTGAGCCTGTGGTGCAAGAAACTGGCCTGGTGAACTCCCAAGTGCTGCTCTGAAGTTGGGGCTGCACAGTGTATGCCCTCAACTGCATAAAAAATATGCCCATGGATTATCCTATGCATGAGGTGATTTTAAACCAGAAAAAACGATGTCTTCATGTAAATATTCTGTAGGAATACTTTAAGTCTCTGTGGTGACCAATTTTCTGAGCCCAGAGATGACTCCAGGCAAACTTTTCTCTGTGGCTCTTCCCTGCTGTGGGCTGTTTTTCCTGGAGGTGCCTACATGTCAGCACAGCTGCCTGAATTTCATTTGTGAAGCACAGGAATGGAAGCAGCTTTTTAAGGCAGATTTTAAAGGATTTTTGCCCCTTCCAGTGTTGTGCTGTTGTTGCAGCTCCCAAACCACCTTCTCTCAGGCTGAGCAGGACCAGCTCTGACTCCAGTGCCTCTGACTCCAGTGTCACCTCCAGCCAGGGCAGCAGTCTGAGAAGAGGTCTCAGGCAGGATTCATCCTGAGAAAGACAAACAAGGTGATTTATCCCAGTCAGGGCAGTTTGCTCCACTACAACCAACCTTGACACATCCTCCCAACTTCCAGAGACGTCCTGCTGCTGCCCTGGGATGCTGTGGGACACATGCAGACATCACAGAGGGTCCAGCCCTGAGCCTTCTGTCCTGGCCCAGACATCCCAGCTCAGCCATTTACTGCTCTATTTCCCATTTCCCTCAGCAGCTCTGGAACTATCCAAGTGCCATGGGCCAAATTTTCTTTTTTTTTTCTACACACTTTCAGCTCTTCTTCATCTTCCAGCTACTTCCCTCCTGTCTGCTGACTCACAGGCAGTCTGTGCCAGTGGTGTAGAAACTACCAGGAGAGGAGAGACAGAAAATTAGAAGCTGGGGTAGGGAAAAAAAGGGCTTGGGAGTAGGAAACAACAGCCCAAAAACCTCTTGGACGTGTGTGGGGGTATCCCCAGCCTCCCTGCTGGAGCCCTGTGAATCTCACAACACTTTTGGAAAGGGAAATGCAGTGAGATGACTTGAAAGAGGAGGTTTGGTGTGCCAGTGGCAGAGCCCAGGTCAGCATCCTCTGCCTGACAGGGTGCAGGGGGAGGTCTCCAGTCAGTGAATCCAAGAAAATTGTTTCCCCCATGTGGCCCTGAGTCTCTTTGTGAAGCCCCAGCTCCCAGAGAAGCCTGTTCCGAGGTGCTCTGTGGCCTGCCTGTGGCTGTGGCTACAACCAGCAGTGCTGATGCCCTCAGAAAGCCACAGTAAATCCATGGTCCTGCCAGCCTGGCTCACACAGCAGCTCCTGGAGCATTTGGTGGCTGCTGACTCTGTGCTAATTCAGGGTGAAGGGAACCCTGAGCCACGTCACTGAAAAAAAACAAAGATGTTCTGTGCACCAGAGCACGATTTGCTCAACTCTCATGCTGAAACCTTTAGCCTGAGCCAGAGCTGGAGCCAGGGATGAGTCCCATGGATGATGGCATCCTGAATGGAGTTCAGCTGCCTGGATTCTGCCAGCTGGTGCCCCCAGGGCTGCAGAAGTGTCCTTGGCCTGGCTGAATTACTCCCACAGACACAGCCA
Organism: Climacteris rufus; assembly: GCA_013398175.1. Lineage (NCBI taxonomy): Eukaryota > Metazoa > Chordata > Aves > Passeriformes > Climacteridae > Climacteris > Climacteris rufus. The sequence continues at coordinate 1,215,397 of VZRZ01015299.1, read as the reverse complement.
CTCTGCCTGGCTATTTATCAGCAGCACCTTCCCCACAGCAGCTCTGGCAGTACAGGTTAAAATGTTGGGGACACAATTCCTCAGAATTAGAAGGTTTTTTTAATAAAATGCTATTTATTAATTATTAATTTTTAAAAATATTAATAGTACTGTGAAAAAGGAATTCAGTCTGTCTTGGTCACTGCATATTTTGTGCAGCTTGTGTTTTCTGATTTCAAATGTGTCACTTACAAGACAAACCAATTTCTCTTGACATCATTATTCAGGTTAAATGAGTCCACAGCTGTTTCAAAGCATGACATGGGGGAACAGAAGGATGTGGGTGTGCATCTGCCATATCTTGCTTGTGAGATTCTGTTGAGATCCAAAGTTTTCCTCAGTTTCCCCATTTCCAAAGCCAGGCTGCAATACTGCAAATGTCTTTTACAGGAATTTAGTATCCTCAGGGGAAAGAACTGTTATTTGAATTTTGAAATCTTGGGAAGCACAGCTCCAGTTTTCCTTGGCTTTTTGGGTAGGAAGGTACACTCTGGATGCTCCCCTGTCACAGCCCGGGCTCACAAGTGGCTTCCCAAGTCAGAACAAAAAGGAGTGACACTGACATCCTCTTTGGCTGACTTTTCCTGGTTGCAAAATAAAGAAGGACAAAACCCAGTTAAAGTGGATGTTTTCATGTTCTCTTTTTGCTTTGGTTGGTTTGGTTGGTTATTAGTTAAGGATGTGAGGTGACACAGGCATATTGGAACAGTTGGCTTCTTGAAGGACAAGCCTCAGGCAAAGGAGAAGGGAGTTCCCCTGGTATCTGTGACCATCCCTTTTCTTGGGGATGAAATCATAAAACCATGGAACACCTTGGGTTGGAAGGGACCTTAAAGCTGACTGAGATCACAGATTTTTGTATGACCTTCCCCAGAAGATGTGCAGGGGGTGACAAGTCAGAAGCTTTGGTGCTTTGACTGAGCTCTCTCACCTTGGCTTTGGCTTGGCTCACCTTTTTTCCAGCACATGAAATCCCCCTGAAGGGAGGGGCTGTGCTTTGGATCAGGAGATGAGGCAGTGCCTTGGCTGAGGGCACCTGAGCTCAATAACCTGGCCCCACATGGTGCTACCTGGCTGCATCCCTTGGCTCTGGATGGGATGAGAGGTACCCAAGGAGGTGGTGGTGAGCAAATGTCATTCCCCACGGAGGCTGAGTAAAACCTGAGCAGGTAAGGCACGTGTGGCAGTGTGTGATACTGAGTATCCTCATGCTTCCCCTGCTCTTTTTCCTTCCCTCACTCCCCATCTGTGGGGATACCAGATTCTCCACAGCCTGGGATTCTCCAAGAAGTTCTCGTGGGAACTGTCATGTTCCCAGAGGACAAATAAACATCCCAAGGCACTTATGCTGGAGCAGATGTTTGCTCTGGAGCCAAAGACCCTCTCGTTCCCACCACACCAAGACACACCAAGCACCAACTGTGTCCCCTGGAGCACGAGATGAGCCCTCTTGCTCAAATATTCCCCACCACAGCCTGTCGCCAGCTCCATCTCCAACCCAGACAGGCCATGCTGAATGCTGGAGACAGAACTGATACTGAGATCACACACACAGATAGTGACGAGGTGATCCTCGGCCAAATTCCTCCCAAAATCCATGGAAACAATGAGCACAGTTGGAAAAAGGACAGCAGCTCTCTCAAGCCAAGTCTTACCTGACCCACGGTGCAAAACAAGAAGATTCCTTTCTAAAGTCATCAGAGCTCAGATCTCTCTTCATTAACGCGATTTTTACTTTGGTTTAACTCCATTGGTTTTAGTTTTACCCCGAAGGCAAAACCAGACCTTGTGGGCATCCCTGGTGACAGAGACTGCTCAGAGAATGCTTACAGAGGTGGGTTTCTGATAAAACCATGCAGTGCAAAATGGGGCAGTGACTTGGATTTTAAGCATTTTGTTATTATCTAGGAGCCCTTTCAATGGGTTTAGGGAGAAAAAGATGAGGGCTGCTTTGCTACTGTGAGGATTTGGCTTTGTTCAATCCTGCCCATGGCAGGGGGTTGGAACAGGGTGATCTTTAAGGTCCTTCCCAGCCCAAACCATTCTGTGATTATGTGATAATTCCCAGTTAAACCCATTTGGGTACCACTGGTGCACATTTGGCTGTGACACTGTTCACCCCTCCTGCAGTGTGGGTAGAACACAATGTGGTTCTTTCAGTGATAGCTTACTATAAAACCCTCCCAAAAATCAGAAAAGACGATCAGTTTGCTTTCTTCTTTTCTTTAAATGCTTATTTATTGAAGAGATACTGCAAACTGTCAGCCCTGATTTTCCCCAGAAGGTAGAACTGGCCATGGTCAAGGGTGGAAGATCCAGTGATGTCCAGGAGAGCTGCTGGCATTAACTCACTGCCCTGTCCCTGTGCAGGGGCAAACCCCTCATACCAGTTCCTGTTCCTGGCAAAAGCCTCTACAGCTTGGCAAATGGAAAAAAAATAAATGCAATCCATCATTTTCTCCCCACTGATGGGCTTTGCTGTATCCCTACCCCTCAGCAAGTCCAGCAGAGGCTGTTTTGCTTTGCCCAGTTTAGCTCAGCCATATTATCCCAAAGAAACAGAGATTCCCAGTCCTGCACAGAGGTTTCTACCTGCTACAGGGCCCAGGCTCATTTTTCTAACAAGGGTGATCCTTAGATTTCCCCTGGAACATACTAAACCTGTGGTTTTCACTGACATACCTGTCTTTTCTGTCCCAAAGCAAATTCCCACCAGAGCAGAGGGATTTGAGGGGAAGCTTTATATGAACCAGGTTATCCACAGTTCACAGGTGAGGGGACTGGGGCTCCTTCAGAGGCTGTCACAGCTCACTTTGCTCTTTGAAGTTGTGCCCTAATCATATCAAAGACTGAGAGAGTCCAAACACCAAAATTGCTCTGTGCTTTTGGTGTTTGGCAGCTGCCTTCTGTGCCGTGCTTGAGCCACCAGGACAAAGTCACACACAACACAGCAGTGTCCAAGCAACAACAGCTTCTCCTGCTCCTTTCCTTCTCTCCATGCCTCAGTTTCCCTGCCTAGAGAGGTGCCAGCTCCAGGGTAGGCAGTGCAGACAACGAACAGCTTGGGTGTGAGCTGTCACAGCAGGCTGATTCCCTAAGTCATCCCACAGGACTTCCAGGGGATGCCATCTGCAACGTGTCCTGGGAGAAGAGTGTGCCTTGGGAATGGGGCTTTTCTTGCACAGAGCCACAGAGGCAGAGCTACTATTTCACCATGGAACACTTTTCCACTTGGTTCTTGGACCCTGCCTGTTACTGTAATAGGAGGAACCCCAATATGTGCCTTTGCTTGGCAGTGCCCAGGTGTCCACAGAGAAGCGCTGCAAAGAAATATTGGGGAATTGTGGATTCTACCCACATCACTGCTTCACCAGGGACTTTCAAGACACTACAAAGATTCACCTGACCCAGGGAACACTCAAACAAACCATCAGCACTGAGTGATAACAGCTGCTGAATTGTCCATATATTTGAGTAGCTGCACGTTTCCCTTTACGCCACGGAGAGGAACGAAATCATCCCTACAGAAAAATAATTTCCAGTTCTCTAGTCCACAAAGTCTGAAGACTTTTTCAGCTATTCCTGCTGCTCGGTTTGAATGCCCTAAATCATGTCCAACAGAGTCATATCCTACCAAGAGCATCACGGTAACAGGTAGGGAAGCAGGTGCTGAGAGCCAGCTCAGGTTGCTGAAGGTGGTGAAGCCACTGATGCCTCTGGGACTCATGGTGGCAAAGCCATCTGCTCACCAGGGATGTGAAACTCAATGCTAAGAAAAGCCATTAATTTACACCCATGGATTGAGGTTGTGAGGGCACAAACCAGAACACAATCTGCTGTCCTCTGGACTGGCTTTGGGAAAACACTTTGGTTTTGCATAACTCACTTTTAGGGACCTGGATTAAACCCATCTGGGAGCCTGGTTTGAGGGATTCAAGGTTTAACAGAAACTACTGGTTGGCAGTAGTTTCTCCCAAATCTGTATCACCCAGCTGACAAGGGTCCATCAGCTCAGTAGGATCAAGGTGTGGATCAGACATAGATGAGGGAGGAGACTTGGTTTAAACCCTTGCCTAGAGGGGAAAGGTTCCCTTCATCTTTCTCAGAAACACAGAAGCGTAATGAAAATAAACCCTGCCTGGTCCTTCTGGCTACATATTGTCCACACAACATAATTTTGGAATCCACAACTTTGGCAGCTGTTAGTGGCACATTACAGCACTACAAAGGATGCCAAGCTCTTATCCCTCCATCTCCAAGTGCTTGGCTCTCCAGCCCCATCCCACAGCTGTGAGCAAGTGATATACCAAGGGTTGTCCTCAGAAAAGTGGCAGAGGACTGGTGTCCAGCTGTCCTGAGCCCCCTTGGCCTCACTGTCCCCTCAGGTTGACCTGCCCACCCCCAGATCCTGCACATGGAGTTTGTCTCCATCCCTCCTCTTTCCCAAAGGATTTTCCCACAGGAGCAGGCTGTGGGAAGCACGCTCAGCTCTCCTCCTCACTCCTCACGGGGCCCAGTGCCCTCTCCCCAGCGTGGCAGGGTCCAGTCCATGCATCCTCCCCCAGCTTTGAGCCGAGGGAAGCTCCTTCCCGCGTGTGGATTTTCTGGTGCCTCCTCAGGTACTTCTTGAGCTGGTAGCGCTTCCCACAGGCCCCACACTGGTGGGCTCCCCCTCAGGAGTGCAGCAGCTGGTGCTTGACCAGGTTCCACTTGTGGGGGAAGCTCCTCCCGCACTTGGTGCACTTGCAGGGCCCCACGCGGGCGTGGATGCTCTGGTGCCGGCACAGGTTGGCCTTCTGGTTGAAGCTCTTCCCGCACTCGGGGCAGGGGAATGCCTGCTCACCCCTGCAGTCTCCTTGTGCTGAAGGATGTCTCTTGGATGGGGATTTCTTGTGATTGCCCAGCATCTCCTCTTTGGGGACTGACAGCGTTTCTCCTGCCTCCTCTTTGGGCTCTGGCTCTCCTGGTGGTTGGCCTCCACACCAGGGTCTGTTTTAGTTTGGATCCTCTGGATAGCTCTGAGGCTTGGCTTCTGTCCATAACACATCCCAAAGCTTTCCTCTGGTTCTTCCTTCACGTGGAGCACCTGATTACTGGCTATGGGGACCTCCCATTCATGCTGCCCATCAGCATCTTCTTCATTTTTAGGCTCCCCTGTAAAACCGGCACTGGGATCTTTGGATCAAAGAGCTTTCCACAGTCTGGCTTTTCTGGTGGCTCTTCCTTGATGTGAAGTTTCTGGCACACTGCTGCAGTAGTGCTTGCTGTGCCATTAGCGGGTGGGTCTGGCTCCTCCTTCACCTGGGTTTTCCAAGGAGGAGTTTTGGGTCTAGATGGGTTTCTAGGTATGCCACACCCCTGGACTATATCTCCTTCAGGGGCCACATTCTTCACCACACTCTCCTCTGACCTGAAGGCAGAATCAGGCTGCTCTTTAATCTGGGTGACACTGCTGCTGTGCCCCTTTTGCTTCGCGTGGTTCCTCAGGTGGACACTGAAATACCTCTGGGTGCTCCAACCTTTCCCACATTCCGTGCAGATGAAGGGGCCCCCCGGAGGTGCACGTTCTGGTGAGCCAGCAGCGTGGCCCTTTGCCTGAAGCACCTGCTGCACTGGGGGCACCTGAAGGGCTTCTCCTGCTCGTGGGCCTTGCTGTGGGTGGCGAGGCCGCCCTCCTTCACAACGCTCTTCCCACACTCGGTGCAGGTGAATGGGCCCCTCTGCCCATGGATGCTGAGGCAGATCCTGCTGCTCAGGCTCTTGCTGCAGCAGGTGCAGGGGAAGGGGCTGCCCCTGGCATGTGTCCCCTGGTGGGCAGCCAGGCAGATCCCCAGGCGGCAGCGGCGCCCGCAGCCCCCCAGCAGAAGGGGCTCTGTCCTGTGTGGATGCTCTGGTGGGTGGCCAGGTGGCCCCAGGTGGGGAAGCGCCTCTCACACGCCCTGCAAGGGAAGAGCTCCTCTGCTGTGTGGATCTGCTGGTGCCTCCTCAGGTTTCCCTGCTTGCTGAAGGATTTCCTGCACTCCTCACACGGGTGGGCCTTGGGCCCCCCGGATTTGGCCACGTCCTTCATGGCACGTCCTCGGTGGCTGCCAGGCAGCCCACGGATGCAACAGAGACACAACGGGGATGGGGATGGACTGTGTGGGGATGCAGTGTCTACGGGGATGGACTGTCTGTGGGGATGGACTGTCTGTGGGGATGCAGAACCCACCAGGACACACATCAAAGAGAACTGCAATGGATGCACTTCATTCCCTGTAGGAACAGGGTGCTGCTGCTCTACGCCAGCTCAGGGCCAACACAGTGTGCTGCTCTTCCTCATTCCTCAGCCTTCCAACACCTCAGCTTGTGGATGAAATGTTCATAGCTCCATCTTCATCCTCCTCTCATCTGGAGAGGCTTCCCTGGCATTCCTGGAAAGGCTTCTTTGGTATTCCTGGAGATCAAATTGCCAGACTGAAAAAACAAAGGCAAAGTTATTGGGTTGCCATTTCTCCTCCACCTCCTGTGTCCAGTATGCCAACACAATGGGTGGCATCTTGGCTGCTCCACAGGACACTGAATCAGAGACCTATGAAGCCACAGGCTCAACTGGACACCAGCAGAGAGGGCAGGAACAGGATGATCTCCCCAAATTTTGAGGGTGTCTGTGATGCAATCGCTGCTGCAATGACACCGAGGCATCAGCTCTACTATTGCCATGCTAGTGATTGACTCTCAGAATTGCCCTCTGTCCTTTGACCCAGAAGGTAAGTTAATGAAATAATGCACTTTGCAGAGATTATTGTAATTAAACTCATTTTTGGTGAGTGACACTGCAGCAACCGAGATGCCCTGAACTTAGAGGAAAATCCAAACCTGGCATCACTCGCAAAACAGGGGTGTCCTGCTTTGGGCTGGCAGATCTCCATGCACAGGGGAGGACAGGGCAGTGGTGTCCTCACTGGGAAGCTGGAAAGCTAAAGTGACTTTGCCCACCTCAAGAGGGTTCAATTGGCAGCTGGGTCTGGGTCCTTATGTATTTCCATTAGAAAAAGAAATGAATCAGGGCCAACAGAGATGTGAGTGATGTCTCCTGTCAGGAGAATGGATTGCAGCAGGGAAAGGAACCAGAAAGGCTGAGGGAAGGAAGGCAGTGGTGCTGGGGATGACTGTCAACAGGAGCATATGTGGCTGGGCAGGCTTGCACTCATGGCTGGAGGTGAGGCTGCCAAAATCTGCAGTTATGGGGCAGGAGGCCAGCAGGGACACAGGCTGCCAGTGAAATCTCATCCCTGGAGGTCTGGGATGCTGAGAAGGCTGACAAGATGAGTCCCTGGGGGGACTCATTTAGTCCACTGGATGAGTCCCTTTATCTGTATTGCCTTTGGAAAGACAGACAAAGAGAGGGAGCCCTAGTTGGATTTCAGGGTTCCAAGTGACCATGCTTCTGCAGACCGTAGGAACAACTGGGTAGGAAACTGAGGGATGCATTTCAATTTAAATGTACAATTAAAACAGAAATATTGGACAAAGTTAGCATTCTTTGTAGCTTTCCATGAAGGGTGGAAAACAGACATTAGGCTAGTGATTAAAATGTGAAGCTGGTTTTGAGGGAGAAAACATTTATTTCAGCCTAGCAGAGCTATGATTCCTTTAGTCCACACAGGAGGAATTCTCCTGTCACCAAGGTGTAGGGGCTGGGGGGATGCCATGGATCAGGGCACAGGAGTATAAACATCCAAGCACAACTGGGATGCAGAGTTTGCAGCTACGTGTTCCTCAGAGGAGAGGGGTCAGAGTGGCAAATGAAGTGGGCAGCAGCTATTTCAGTTATAATGGGGAAAATGGCTTCAAGTTTAGTCCTGCCACATGTGTTTCCCCACCAATGAATCCATCTGGATCCCTGCTGTTGCTGGGAAGAGCTGTGGACACAACAGTGCTCCTATCCCAGCTGAGTTCTGCATGATGGGACAGAGGAACCACAGGAGGACAAAACCAATAATAGTAATAATAACAATAATAATAAAATAACACAAAAACCAACTGCCTGCAAAGTTATACTGAGCCAGGAGACACAAAACACCCAGTTGGAGCAGGAGCTGGGTTTAGTGTTTGCTGTTGGAGGGGAGACTTGAAGCTGGGCCAGGACTCCTTTGCGGGTGGGGAAGCAGCGGTGTGACAACACAACAGGTTTGATTTTAAAGCAGACAAAGCCTCAGCAGAATCCAGGTTGGAAAGAGGACTCAGAAAAATTCAATATTGTATCTTAATTAAGGAAAGTCATTAACCCTGAGTGGGTAGCAGATTTAGCCTCGGCACCAAGGACCCTCCTGGAGTCTGTGTGGTGCTGGGGGGACACGTGGGGCTGCAGGTGCTAGTGGGTCTCTGCAGTGTCCATGGCCTTTAACCTCACTAGGGATGCTCAAATCTGTCCCTTAGGAAAACATCTCACTGGCACCTCACGGCCTCACTGGCAATTGTCAGGAATTCTGGCAAATTCTTCAATTGTCAGGAATCCTGGCAAAAAGCAACAATTCCTTAAACTCAGATAAAGGTTAAAGAAGAAATTCCTGCTTACTTTCTACCTTTTAGTTTTTTCCTCTTTCCAGTCTCCACATCCTACGCATCCAAGTCCCCCCTTTATCCCCAGCTCCGCAATCCCCGGGGCTCAGGGGTTGAATGAAGGGCAGATCCAGACCCCAGGGAGTTGCTGAGAGCGTCCCCGTGGCCAAGGGGACGAAGGAAGGGCTGCTGGCCGAACATCTCTTACCTGGGCGGTCCCTCAGCTGCGCGCTGGCACCTCCTTCCTCCGGGGCATCCTCGGCGGCATCTCCGCGGCTGGAATTCCTGTGGTGGCCGCAGCCAGGCTGACCTAAAGGAAGCCTGTGGCCAGAGCAGAGAGAGCTACCGGAGGAAGGGTGAAGGCAAACAAAGGAGAAGAGCCGAGCCCGAGCAGGGCCGGGCAGGGCAGATGCTCCGCGCCGGCAGCGCCCCGAGGGATGCGCAGCCACGGCCGAGGTGTCGCCGGGAGCGCCGGGAGGGAGGAGAAGGGGATTTCTCCCCGATGTGTCCTTCTTCTGCTCTGCTGTGTTGGTGGAAAGCTGGAAGGCTCCCCGGCTCCTGCTGCCTTCTGGGAATTGTAGTCACCCCCCCGCATCCCTGGTCCCCATCCTGCCCTCCCTGCCCTGGCAGCACCCGAGGCAGCATCGGGAGATTTCCCTCTTGCCCCAGCTGAGACCGTTCCTTATTTTTTGTTGTTGTGGCAAGGAATACATCCCGTGGCACTGCAAGCATCCCTCTTGCCTCCCATGTTGGTTGTCTGGGACTTGCTCCAGGAAGTTTTAGGAGAGGAAAGATGCATTGCAGGAAATATTCCCGTGCCTGTAGCAGTTTGCAGTCCCCGTTGGCAGAGAAGGGAGAGCAGCAGAAGACACACAAGCTTCATTCACTTTGCTTTACTGAAGTTGTTCTGCTTTGATGCACAAGAGTCCCACAGCAGGTCCTGGACAGACAGGAGACACCACAGTGTAGGGCCCTGGTAGATCCCAAGTCATGTTCAGGACTCCTTAGGCAATGTTTCCCTTTCCATCCTTCCTATTTCCATAATGCCTTCCCACAAATCCTGCCTGTTGCCAGGCAGCAGCTCCATCCACCAGCCCCACTTTGGTGGGTGGCACCACAGAAGGAGAGAGCTGGGACAGGACATGGATGAGAGAGCAGCTGGAAGGGGTGGGAGCTGTTTTTGTGACATCTTTGCTCCCAGAAAGGTCTGGAAGAGTGGGCCAGGATCATGCCATCCCAGCTGTGTCACTGTCCATTCATCCACTGGGGCACAATTTACCTTATTCCAAACTGGACACCTCGAGTAGGGCAGGTGCTCTCAGAGCTCCTTTTTCTCTCTTCTGGCATCTGCATTTTCCCAGGTGAGTCCCACCCTCAGCTCAGCCTCTCCTCCAAACACACCAGATCTGCCTGGTGCCCCTTCAGGCTCATGGAAAGCCCCAAAACCCAAGAAAAGAAAGATCAAATATTCCTTGGTATGATCCCAAAGTTTTGCTCATGTGATCAAAAATAGACTCTGAATGTTTTATGTTCATCTCCAAAAGGGTTTCACAGACAAAGCTGTCAGGGTAGAGTTAGGCTGTGTCCAAAAATAAGCCCAGTTTGGAAGTGGTGACCCCCAGCCTGAGGAGTCTCTGCTATCCCAGGAAAATCCTCTTTGGAAGTGAAGCTGTGCCATCAGCTGCCTCTGCAATGCACCACTAGATGCCAGTGAAAGCTCTGCCTGCTTCTCCCACTTAGAAAAATTCACATTTGGGGCAATTTGCTTTGTTATATTGTGGGGGATTTGTGGGTTTTTTTTGTTTGTTTTTTGTTTTTTTTTTTTTTAAGGTAAAACTTTACTTTTGGACTAATGAAGTCTCCTTGCATTTAGGCAGAAGGTATAAATATAGGTGTGAATGTGTTTTGTTCACATCCTCTCTCTCTCGCTCTCTCTCTCCATTTCTCACTCTGTTGCTCAAATATAGATTATATATTTGCCTTTGTTTGCTATTATTTAAAAGAGAATTATTTCCCAGTGTCTTTGCAGACCAGGATCTCACCCCCAAGCTCCTTTCCTCATCCTCTGTCATATAAACCCCCAATCCCCCAAGACTTTCACCTGCCAAATCCTCTCTCCAGGGCATCCTGACTTGATGTCCTGCCATGGGCAGTCATTCCAAGAAATGTAAGATGCTGGCATGGCAAGTCCAATCCCTGTCCTCCTTTGGGAGATGATTCCCCATATCAGGTCACCAAAAGGCAAGACATAGGTCCAGCTATGGGAATAAAAACCTGGCAGAACAGACCTGCACAGGGTTGGGAAGGAGATCAAGGAGTAGAAGCAAGTGAGTGCAGTAGTGCCTATAACCAGCTTGCAGAAGTTTGGTGTTTAGTGGGAAGGTGAAATGAATGAAACCAGGAAAAAAACCTTACGTGGGGAAAGGGTAATAAATAAATAAATATCATAGCCCTGTGCACCAGGAAACTCTGCACTTCCCTGGTGTAGAGATCACTATAGGACTGGAATGATCTCACATTCTGCCTTACAGTGCCTGGAGTTCTGCACTCTGCAGAAAATAATCTGTCCCATGAAACCCTTGACATTTCCACAAGGTCTAAGCCCCCGAGCAGCCTCCAGGCTTTGCTCACCATCTTTTTGCCACCTGGCTGGGCAATTTCCCAGTGGCTTGGACTGTGCCACAGGCACTCAGAGTGGGCACAAGGACAGCAGCTGCCCAGGCTGCAGGAGGGAGGTGAGTGTGTGTCCTTCCCTGCTGGGCACAGCCACCCTCTGATGGCAGAGCCCCCGCAGGCTCAGCAACACCTTCCCCTTTGGGCAGGTTGTGCCTCCTTCTCCTCCAGCACCTGGTGCACCTCTGGCTCTCTGGAGTGCCTGGTGCTGGTTGCTATTGGAGATAAGATGCTGGGATTGATGGAGAAAAGATCTGATCCGGGCTGGCAATTTCTGTGTTGCTTTTTCAGATAAACCCAACCCTGTGTTTGACTGCCCAGTTCTATCTGACAGGGCTACATAGGAGAAGTGAGAACTAAATTTAAGCCAAGCTGTCATATGCTCCAGTGCCTGATTAATTATACAGTGGAACAAAAATGGAATTTGGCAAAATAAAGGCGGATGGGTGAACAAAATCTTCACTCTGCTATAGAATATTTAGAATATTGCCGCAGGTTTTATTAAAGATGCCACAGTCAATCACATCAGGAGGCTTGGGAGCAAGAGGTGGGATGTTGTGCTGGGTACACACAATGCAGGAGGGATGGACAAAGGGGTGTGGGGAGATAAGGCAGCAGGGAGCCCAGTTATTTGTTCAGGTGAGCCTGTGATTGTTCCTGACATTTGCAAACATGGTGGGTGCCAGCTGAGGCTGGGGGAGCCCCTTGCTGCCTTGTTACACTATAGATTGTTTTTGTTAATTTAGGAAACAGCTCTCACAGTAAGGCAAATGTGATACAAGACAATAAAGTGTTCAAAATTACAACTAATTTTCTATGCTATTCCAACCACTTCCTTTTCTTTAATTGCTTTTGAGCATCTGATTAGCAAGGAAAGCTTTTTTTTTTCTTTTGGCCTATGTCTCCTACAGCTCCACTGTGCAAGCCCACAGTCTCCCCTCCTGCTGCCCTAAAACAACTGCAGTGTCTCTGTCTGCTTCCACATCCACCAGATTCATCTGATAAGAGCTTGAAATGAAGAACTGGTTTAAGCACAAATGGCCCCAGCACTGATTTCAAGCCTGGACAGATCACAGTGACCTGTTTGCTTCTCCATCCTACAAGCAATGGGTTTCTTGTACCTGAAGTTGGTTTTGTTACCCTGGGGAGAACTCCTGGGGACTCCCTCCCACTCTGTCAGGAGGGAGCAGGAAGGTTTATGGCTGTGATGCTCCCAAGCCAAACATCCCTCCTTGCCCTACTCACCCTGCCCCAAATGCTGCCACCACTGTGGGATGGATCAAACATCTCCATGTGTTTGAAGAGGTGAGCAAGGAACTGGGATGCTGCAAGGACCTGGATACTGAGCCCTGCACCATGCCCTGGATCCTGCTCTCTTCACTCTGGTTGCAACTTTTTTTCCCAAAACAGCAACCCTGTTATGAGACAACATAAAACCCCCTGACTAGTAATGTCTAAGTGACATGCCCAGGGTTGAACAGCACATCAGCAGCAGAGCAGAGAAGCCTCTCAGCAGCTGGTGTGAGGCAGCACAGCTCTGCTGTGAACAGAGCAGCCTTCCCAGGGCCTGTCCAGTGCTCTTCCTCTCCTGGCCTCCTCCTTCCTCCACAACAAACCCCACAGGTCCTCCCTGCCAATAATCCTGTGCAATGAAGTTGTGGCTACTTGAGTAGTGAGTCCTTCTTGTCATCTGATGCCTTTCAGTCCCCACATCCCACCGAGAGGGAACCAAACATATCCCTAGGGCTGGCAGGTGTTTTCCCAGTCCAGAGAACTAAAGTGGAGTCAGCATGAGTTTATCCTGTGCTGGTGCCTCAGTTTCCTTTGCTTTCAAACATCCCTGCAGCACAGCCAGGCTCCCTGGTAGTGAGAGAAGCTTTTATTCAGTGGAGGAATTCCAGGGGCATGAATCATCTGCTCTAATTTAGACATCTGCCTTAGGCTGGGATGGATCACACCTCTGACCCCCCCGACTTGGTTTCTGCAGTCTACCTGGGAAACCTGGCTCAGGCAGGGATGTGCAGATATTGTCATGCAAATCCTGCTGTCAGCAGGTCCCTGAAGGACCAAACCCTGATGTGCTGCCTCCCCTCTTCTCCTGACTCTTACCAGCTCCACTCCTCTCTGGGATTTGTCAGTGGAGACCAAAGGCAAGAGGCCTGTGTGAATTTACCCTCCAGGAGGCCAGGGAGGTGTTGTTCCTCCTCTGATGTGCCATGTCACAGGATGCTGGGCTCGGGGGAAGCCCAGTGTGTCCTGCACACAGCCCTGGGAGCTGTGAACAGCTGGGGAGAGCTGCTAATAAATGTGTAACCAAACCCCCAGGGCTGCCCTGAGTGACAGCAAAGAGAGCTGGGCCTTTGTGAACATCCCACAGCCCCCCCATCTCCCTTTCCACACTCTCTGACAGGCAATGTGCTTTGTGGTTTAAGATAAGAACACTTTGGCTCTAAGCTGAAATAGAGGAGGTTTAGATTAGGTTTGAGGAAAAAATGGTTCTCTGTGAGGGTGGGGAGGCCCTGGCACAGGTTGCCCAGAGAAGCTGTGGCTGCCCCATCCCTGAAAGTGTCCAAGGCCAGGTTGGATGGGGCTTGGAGCAACGTGGGATAGTGGGAGGTGTCCATTGGTGCCTTTTTGTTTTGTAATTGCGAGTTCTGCAAGGCCAGAGATTTAAATCTGTGTGTTTCTGGCCAAACCTGCTTACATCATAACCCTTCAGACACAGACTGTTGACCAAATCTGAGTCCCAGCTGCACCTAGACTTGTCTGAAAAGCTTAGACAGCAAGGGGATGTTACCAAGGCTTGTGAGTCTAAGGAGGCACCATAACCCAACTTTAATCAATAATAATTTTTAACAACAAAAATAATCTATAATCTAAAATATGTAGAAAATAAAGTAGTTATTTAGATACTGCATTGGCAATAGTTTGGTACTGTGTTAGCAATAAATCTAATCATAATCATCCAGATTTGATAATCACTGTGTCCTACTCTCATGCCGGGCTGAGAAACCTTGACTTGACTGTTCTGCCACACCATTGATCTTCTGCTTTGCCTTTTAATGTAGAGAACATTTCCTTCCTCCTTGCATTACTTCTGAGATCCATCCTCCATGTAGTGAAAACACATCCTAGGAGAGAAGCACCACTCAGGACCAAGGAAAAGAGTAACCCCAAACTTTAGCTCAGCCAGTGCTAAAAGAACAAGTTTTCTTTGGTACAGGGCAGTTACTGCTTTGTCTTTCAGCTGCTGTTTGGTTTAATCTCTCTGATGCCCTCCTTCACCCTCCTCAAGACTCATTCACTCTCCTCCACTTGAGAAAGGATTGCCAGGATTTCTATATATAAAGTGCAAGACTGAATAAAGATAATAAAATAATTTTCAGAGAGTAGAAACACTTATATTTTCGAAGGGATTTTATCTATCTACAGAGGGCCAACGAGCTGGTGAAGAAAATAAAACAAGCAAGGCCTTTCATCAAGGTGTTTTTTTTGGTGACATCCTTAAAGGCCTAGAGAATAGATCACAGATTTATTTATTTTAAATAATGTAGCAGGCCAGTGGAAATAAAGTCTTCATCTTTCAAAGCCTAGCTGCTCTCACGTTTAGGGTGAGCTTTCAGCCAACACAGCCAGAAAACCCTTTGGATTTGAGCCAAGAAGCCTTAAAAACCAAACTTGCAGGTCAAGAAATGGAGTGGGAGCCCTTCCTGCAGGACATGCAAGCCAAATATTTTAGGAAAAATTGTCTGTGAGCCCTCTGGCTCCAGGATATTTAGGATCAGTAACTCTCATGGTCCTGGTGATTTGGCCACCACCCTGAAGGAGGCACCCAGAGCATCCCCAAAGCTTCAAACTGCTGCTGCTTCTGAGACACCCAGCAAGGAAGGCTTTTAGAGCTGTTTATAAATATTTATCACCTTGCCCAGGTGAGGAGTCATGGTGAAGTGCTCACGTTTCCAGAGCTCAGGAGTTGGCAGGGTGAGCTTGCAGCAGCCACAGGGATTTGCTGGATGCCTGCTCAGGGGAGAAGAGATTTTTGACATTTAAAGGCTCGTTCTCTTGTTTTCTTACACCTCTTTTAGAGGTGGAGAAAATAAGTGGCATCCTGGTTCTTGTATTTTCATATGGTATTTCAAAGGAAAGGAGGCTCTAAAGGAGAGAAAAGAGGGCTGGGGATGAAAAATTTCCTTGTTTTTCACACAGCCAGTGTGGGTTGTGACGTTCTGTCAGGCAGCTGTAGCTCTGCATGGCATTAGAAACACCTTCACTCACCTCTCAGGCTCTTCCATTTTCTTTGGAGCAAGACAAATCCTTTACTTGAAGCAAAACCTCACAATTTTGGCTTTCAAAATTAACCAAATGCTGACATTCAACACCAATCTCATGCAAGAGCAGAGCAGATGTGAGAACAGCCCAGGTAGCTTTGTTGTTTGAATGGGTGATTTCATTTGCTGTGCCGTTTAAAGCTCTTGGAATCAGCAGGTTTGCAACCATCAGAGTGGAGCAAGAGCCTTGTTATCATCTAGCAAACAGCAAGAGAAACAAAAGGGGGTTTGTGCTAATCTGCAGTGTGGGGCCTCACATGAAAACCAATGCACCTCGAATCTGGGTTCAGTTTTGGGACCCTCACAACAAGAAAGACATTGAGGGGCTAAGAAGAGAACAGAGCTGGGGAAGGGTCTGGAGCACCAGGAGTAGCTGAGGGAGCTGGGAGGGCTCAGCCTGGAGAAAAGGAGACCTGGGGGAAAACTTCTGTCTCTCCACAAGTCCCTGACAGAAGTATGGAGTCAAGTGAGTCTCTTCTCCCAGGTAATAAAAGGTAGGACAAGAGGAAAAAGGCCTTAAGTCATGCCTGGGGAGGTTTAGATTGGATATTTAGGAAAATTTCTGCACTAAAAGGATGGTCAGGCCTTGGAACTGGCTGTCCAGAGAAGTCTTGGAATCACCGCACCTGGAAGTGTTGGCAAAACCTGTGGATGTGGCACCTGGGAACATGGTTCGATGGGGGACTAGGCAGTGCTGGGTTAATGGTTGGACTCCATGATCTTAGAGGTCTTTTCCAACCTCAGAGATTCTAAGATTCTGTGCTAGGGCTTGGATCAATGGCTCAGTGGACAACCAGTGGTCAGCAGAGTGCATCAAGGGCCACCCCAGGTCCCAAACTGTCCAGGATGCTCCTGATCCCCAGTGAGGAGGAGGAAGAGCTGCCTGGTGAGGCAGTGCTGTGCCCATCCCTGCAGATGGCCAAGACCTGGGTGGGCAAATCCTTGAGCAACCTGCTCTGCCCTCATGGCTGAGCCTGCTCTGAGCAGCAGGTTGGGCTACAGAACCCCTGAGATCCCCTCCAGCCTGAACTCTCTTGTGATCCCAGGACTCTGTGACACAGCCAATATCAGTGGTATGCTCAGAAAATCAGGACATGACACAAAATTTAGGGCAAGTTCCAGGGGTATTTCTTCCCCCTCAGGAGCAGTGGTGCACCTGAGCACATCATTGACACCTGGGTCTGTCTCACTTCCATGGAATCTGGTATTGCTCTGGGGTGAAAGAGGTGAAACAGGAATTCAGAACAACACTTGTTTTCCTCCCTTTTCTCCCATCTCTCTCTCAGGCCATATATAGATTTATTTTGTGTGTGTGCACCCTGGGGTGCTTGATATCACCCTGGTGATATCGAATTGTTGTCCAGGAAAACTGAACGAAGCACAGCAGATAGATTAATCCTGCATTTAAAGGGATTTCACACAGAATCAGAGATTGGAAGGGACCTATGGAGGTCACCTGGCCCAACCCCCTGTCAGGCAGGGCCACCTAGAGCTGGTTGCCAAGACCACATCCACTTGACTTTTGAATAAATTCAATTTCTGCAATTTTTAGTCCCAAAAAATTGCTTTTACACTCTAAGAATTTGCCCAGCTTAAAAAAAATCTGTCGTATTGTGGACCCCAGAAAGAACTGCTCCCACTCCCCCCGGATACACATGCTGACTGTGTGACAATAAGTCGTTTAAAGTGAACCCAAGCACTCATCTCCTGCTCTGTGGGCTGACTTAGTGGTTTGTGCTGCAGAACTGCAAACAGGAGGACTTTCCACACAAGCTCAAGGCCTTTGCTGGGAGCCAAACCCGTGTTGTTACTCCAGGGCTCCTTCTGTGCTCTGGGAAGCTGTGAGTCCCCCCTCTGCCTGTGTAGGCAAAGTGCCAGGGTTATATAAACACAGGCCACATCCCTGGGGAGCAAAGTGCTGTGGATGGCAAATCAGTGGATGGCTCTCCTGTTGAAAGGAGCAGATGGTGCTTATTAACGGGATAAGCACCATAAAAGAAATCTTTGGAGTGCCAGGGCTTTGTTGTTCTGCTGTTGGAGTCAATGGAACTTTAATAGAGGCTCCTGCTGGAGTGGAACCAGGCTCACTCCATTGATATCAGGCAGAAGAGAGTGTGCTCTTCCAGTCGCCCAGATTTGCTTGGGTCAGGGCTTTTCTGCCGTGGGATTTCGTGGGGTGCCTCTGCTGTGTTCCAGGTTAGCTCCAGTGCCTGCCCTGCAAAGCGCCAGCTCCGTGCTGAGTCCTGACCCAGGGCAAGGAGCATCCCCCTGGCAGGAATCTGCTCACCCTCCAGACCCACAAATGCAGGTGTTTCTCCTCCTACCTGACCCTGAGATGCCCCATCCTTGGAAGTGTCCAAGGCCAGGTCAGATGGAGAGTGGAGCAACCCAGTCTAGTGGGAAGTGTCCCTGCCCATGGCAGGGGGTTGGAAGGGACCTAAAAGATCCTCTCCTTCCAACCCAAACCATTCTGTGATTTTATGATTCTGTGACCCAGGGACAGCCCCTGGAGTCAGCACAGCACGAGCTGAACCTGCTTGTGCTGCCATCCTTGGCACCTGTGTGTGATCTGCTGGCACAGGGCAGCGAGATCCTGAGCACAGAGGAACCCTCAGGCATCCGAGCCCTGCAGCCTGGCAAAACATCCCAGTTCACTCTCCCTCTTCTCAGCCACCCTTAGGCAGTGCCAAAGTGGTGGCACTACAAACCACATCAGTTCTCAGTCAGCTCTGGATCCTCCTTGAAGCCCTTGGAGAGACGCCTCACTCCTGCTGCTCCCTGGCAGAGGATTGGGAAGTGGAGGTCAGTGTCAGTACCTCCAGTTTCAGCCCTGGGGAAAACAAGACCCAGAGCAATTTTTCTCTGTGTTTACATCACAAATACACTGCTGGGAGCAAACCCCAAGCTCCCATCCACCTTCCTAGATGATGAATAAGGGAGAACAGGATATCTGGGCTACAGTGCTTTAATTGACTCTAGGAATGATTTTAAATGAGTTTTATATTGTTGTTAGTGACCAGTTCTTTCTGAAAAGCTAAACAGTGACTCATCCTGGCTGGGAGCATCTCCCTCTTTTGTGTTACCTTGGTATACTCCTGCCTAGGAAGTAGCGCCACTGCATTTCTTTTGCCTGCAGGTTTCTGCATGAAGAGAGCTTTATCCAAACGAGCCAAACTTTAATTTTTTTCTGTATGAAATGAAGTGGTCACATTATTCAGGGATGTCTGACACCTGCTAAAAAACCCCCAGGGATGAAGAAACTCCAGCCTTCTCAGTCAATAAATCCCAGTGTTAATTCCAGAAGGAAGCAGAATTTATGCCACAGCCTTTCTGATGCTGGGTAATGAGCTCCCGACGTTCCCCTTTGTGAGGGCTGCTGGATTGTGTCTGTCTAGTGGAGCGTGTTTCAGTGTGCTTTTGCAAAGTGGAAACGTGGTGCTTCTGGAACAAATGGGGCTGTTTATCCAACAGCACTCCACAGAGGTGGCACAATCCCAGCCATGTGCTTGCAGGTTGTTTCCAAGTTTCGACTCCATCCTTCCCCTCCCTGCTGCCTGGGCTCCTCCTTGCAGCTCTGCTGCTTCTTGCTGTGGAGCAGAGCCCAGAAACCTCGCTCAGGCTGAGCAGCAGGCTGGGGTACATCTCATCTGAGCTAACTCCAAACTTTTGAGGCAATTTTGCTCATTAGGCCCCCTCTGTAGTCAATAAATGATGTGGTTTAGCCCACCCCAAGAAAAAGGGATGAAGTTGTCCTCAGAGCATCCTTTTTCTGTGCTCTGACTGTGCAGGGACTGTGGACATCTGCCTTAAATTAGACACCCAGTCCACCAAAGGGAGGGGAGATAAATCCTACCCTTGGTCTGCAAAGGGTCTCACTGATATCTGTGAGGCTGATGAGGAAAGACAGTGTGGATTTAGCTCAGTGGGTTAAAAATAAATACTTCATGTCTTCTGAGATGCTCTGCCCCAGCATCTTCCAGCTTTTGCCCCAGGGAAGCACAAGTCTCTAAAGGCTCTGTCTCATGTCTCTCTCCCCTCTGTGGGTATCTTGGATGCCTCAAGGCTGTGCAAAAGGCAATAAACACCTACATTTAAGCACCTAATTTGAATATTCTTCCATATGAGTGCAAGTGCACTTGCACTTTACAAAATACAGGCTCAATTACCTCTGTGTGATCCAAATGTCCTCACAGATGGTTCTTTTCACAGGAGCACTCAGGAGGCCATTCTGCTTTCTGATGGAGGGGCAGAAAGAGCATTTTCCTCACCCAAGGGAGGACATTTATTCTGGAAAGTTGTTTCTTTCAATAACTTGCCGTCTCTGCCTCCACCAAGATTTTGACCTTTTTTTTTGAAAAAAAAAAAAAAAAACCCTCAAAACTTCAGTCAGAAATGAAGATACTTGTCAGGATTTAGAATTCTCAGTGTATTTTTATCAGTAGATGGATTTTTTTTTCCCCCAAAGCAAAGATAACAGGACCTGTGAAATCAGTCAGATTGGAGCTCACGTCAGCTGCTCCTTAGAGATGCTGGTTGAACATGCCAAAGTTTAAATGCTTAAGTTAAAACTCTTTCTAAAATAATGAAATCTGTTAAAAAGGATTGGGGAAAAAAAAAAAAGGTTTGCTCTGAATTTATCTTTTGAAAAAAATTACCTCTTGAAACTTGAGATTTTCCATAATAATGTGATTTCAAGCAGTGTGGCAGTGAGTGAAACAGAACAAATGAGGTTCTCAGGAGCATCAGAAGGTTTTAGTCACACTGCACAGAGGAAATGAGTGTCAAGATTGTGAGAAAAATCAAGGCTCTAGTAAAATAAAGCCAATATATGGGAAGCAACTGTCCATCCTAAGAAAACATGCAGCTGAGTTAATCACTGTAGACTCCTTTGCTGTAAAAGAGAAAAGTCTCTTTCACATCGTGATTTATCTGGGCTGTTCTGGCTGATGTCTGAACTGTCCTGACCAAACTGACCAGATCTCTGCTGGTTTCAGGGGGGTCTGAAGGGGGTTAACTCAGGTGGAGGCAGATACTGGCCAGGTATTTATTTTTGAGTGAATTTGACAGGTGTTTACTGGCCAGGTCTTTACTTTTGAGTGAATGTTCCTCCCTCCAGCTGCCCCAGCCTTTGGCCACCAGATATTTTACACAGAAGACCCCCAGGTCCCATGTTTGCAACACCTGCCTCCTGCTCCTTTACTTGGCCCACAGCAATTACAGGACCGTGGAAGGAGGACATGGTCTTGCCAACTCCACTTTTCCTGCATTGTCCTGGAATTCATTCATTCATGTGCTCACACTGTGCAGCAAAAGCCATGTCCCATGGTAATGAATGTGTCTGTGAGCTGACAGGGAGAAAAAGGATGGCAATTTGCAGGCTGGAAATACAGGGAGGAGTGTGCAGTGCTCATCTCTCCAGAGGAGCTATTCTGGATATCTGTGTTTGTTAATGACCAAGATATGTGAAGTTTTCCCTCTTTATTTTCTCTGGGGGATGTGTGATCAACAAGGAGACTTTACTGTTCAAGATTCATTTCCATGGTACTAAAAAAAATTAAGAAGCTCCCAAATACGTGACATCTCAGCTCTTCTGTGTTATTTCATTCCATCTGGCCTCCTCCACACACCAAAGGTACTCTCAGAAAGATCCCTATCCACTTCCATCCTTCTCATTTCAGGCAGCATATGCCAGGCTGCTTGTAGGAGAAAAGGCTGCTTGTTAAACGTGGTGGGTTCATGATCCACACTCCAAAAAGGTGATGATGGCAGCTGACGTGCTCAACACAACCCAACCCATGAGGAGCCATCACTCCAGAGAGCCCCCAGAAATCTCCAAGAAGATTTCTCAGCGCTACTGACACCATTTCTGCTGAGAGGGGAAGCTTTTTAAAGGAAAACAAAGAATCATAGAACTATTAAGGCTGAAAAAGTCCTACAAGATTGAATCCAACCATTAACCCAGCATTGCCAATCCACCACTAAACCAAGTCCCCAGGTGCCACATCCATACATGTTACCAACACTTCCATGGGTGGTGATTCCACCCCTTCCCATTCCTGTGCCACATCTGTACACCCTATCAACACTTCCAGGGATGGTGATTCCACCCCTTCCCATTCCTGTGCCACATCTGTACACCCTATCAACACTTCCAGGGATGGTGATTCCACCCCTTCCCATTCCCATCCACCTGCCCAGCTCTTGTCTCCTCCTCTCCTCCCTTGCTAAAGCCCAGGCAGTGTGAGAGGCAAGGCCTGTTCACGGGAAGCTTTGCCCAGAGCAACTTCTGGAGCAGCAGTCTGTGCCCTGGCACTGGGGACTGGAGGTTGGAATCTCCTGCCAGTGTTCAGCTTTGGGGTCTGTGGGAGCCTCTGGAACCACCCCTGGAGCGTCCCAGCCCTGCATGGCTGATGTGAAGTAGTGACAGTATTATGTCCCCTTCTCTGAAGAGCCCTACCCTTGCCTCACTGGAAGCTTTGTCTGTGTTTCAGAGGGGGGAAGAGGAGCCATGAAACAGCTGAATATGAGTTCCTTGGTCCACTTGAGAGCTGTTCTGCTATCCCAGAGCCATCCTTGTGGGAGTTACCTGGATATGCTTGTCCTGTGAGTGTCTGATGAGAGTCTGAGAGTTGCTAAGAAAAGACAGAGCACTGCTCAGGGGAAAACCTGAAGTCCACCAACCCAGGAGATGCCACTGTTGTAGTCAGCTTGTATTACATGATGCAGGGAAGAAGATATCACCAAGAGATATTTTTCAGTGGTGTGGGAAGACTGGAATGCTGGGTCCTAATAACCAAAGCATTGGGACCAGGTATGCCCAGTGTAACACACGCAGGATGCTCAGACTCTTCACCCTTGCCTCTGAATTACGCTCTGAGGGTCTTCACTCTTTGCTTTATGCAGCCAAGCAGAGAATGAAGTCATTTGATCTGTGTAGACAGCTCAGTGTAGCCAGCAGGAATCCATTCTTTTCTCTGCTGCTCACTGGAAATTAGCATTAATTGACGGTCATTAGCTGAGAAGTGCCTCTAATCAGTCAGCTCTTTATCAAGCTTTATATTCATTCACTCTAGAAATTACAGTCAACCCCTCTGCCTTGCCATTGCCCCTGGCAGTTGAATAAACTGGAGAAAGACGTCAGATTCAGCCCCTGTCCTGCAAATATCAAACCCACATTATCAGTTATCCTTTTGTTTTTAGCCATCCATGCAACTTCATGGGTTCAGTCTCGAGATTTCATGCAAGGGCTTGACAAAACCTTGCTTCAGAACTGACCCCTGTAAACAACTAAAAGTGATGCTCAAATTTAACAATCTGTGATTTTAACAGATGCCTTTGCAATTAATTATTATCAGGAAATCACCATTTACTAAATTTATGCCACTGCCAAAGTCCGAAAATCTTAACAGGATGAGGTGAGTTTCCAAAACATGAATTAGTTATACCATGTAATATAGGAGGGGGAAAGCATGGAATGCCCACCTTTCCTCTTGCAAAACCCTTGTGGGATCTTGGTGCTGTGATAAGACAGAAAACTGTTCCTTTTGGCTGGTTTTGCCTGTGAAATGCCCAGGCAGTGAACAGAACAGGAGCCAATTGACAACTTCAGCAGGTTGTGTCTGTCTTGGCAGTGATGTTTGCAGAGAGGGTCAATCATTCCAGCTCCCAAACATCCAGAAAGAGTTGAAAAAGAAAAGAGTTGAAAAAATGAATGCATTGGAGAGTCATATGAGTGAATTACAGGGATATTTGCTGTTGTATGCAGGTTGTAAGAGCCTCCAGCCAAAAGTGTATGTGCTGTCCTCTGCAGCAAACAGCCCCATTTTTAATTAATATTAGAGGGCGTTATTTAATGTGATGATTTGTTAGGGATGTTAGGGATGCATTTCTATTTCCTCTGATTCAGAAAAAGGGACATGTTGAGTATAAGTTTAGAATAGTTGCTTAAAGGGAAAGTTGAGGCAAACATTCACATAGGAAGTTGGCAAAACAATAACAAGCTGCTTTCAGAGAAAATTCCAATATTTTGCCTTCAAAGATCAATCATTCAGCTTTTAAGGGATGGATCACGGAAGAAATTTTTGGCGGAACTCAAGAACTTAAATGAGAGGACAGGGACAATGTTCCAGACACACTTTGCCTGTGGTTCCTGGTAAGCAGTGGCTCCCAGACCAGCACACGTTGTCTTGAGGAGCCCTTTTCCTTCTCTCTCCAGCCCTTTGTCCCTGGTGTTTCCTTATCCATGGCCTCCATTCCTTTGCTTCCCTGGCATTATTATTTATGTTTCTGAAACACTCTCCTTTTCTAGATCCCTGTTTGTGACAAACAATTGGGTTTGAAATGGCTTTGAAAGAAGGGAAAACAACAAGTTTTGCTTTCTGGCAGGGTGCAATTTCAGGAGCTTTCTTCCATTTATCAGTACTTCTTTTTCCTGCATGAAAGGAGTGACAATAACAGCTGCCTGACAGGAGGAGGGGAAAATTGTTAGGATGAAAACATGGTAAGCTTCTTTAAAAACAGTGGTACATCTTTTGATATATTTTTTTACACACAAATGAGATCCACTCGTACAGGATTAACCCAGATATGAGATTCGTGGTTTTAGGCCAATGGAATGTTTTGATGAAAAATGGAGATATTAAGAAGAGATGGAGATGAGGAGAGGGGGTGGAATTACTTGGGGAGTTATCCTTTGAGGAGGCTGTGTGATGAGACGATGTGTTAGACTTCCCTGCCTTTCTAGTGTATTTTCATTATTTGTAGTTTATGACATTTTTAGGTTCCAGCTGGGGGTGCCACAGCAAGGGAGGCAGATCTCAGGGGGAAACAATCACTCTCCTTCCAGGAAACACAGCTCACATGGGAAGGGAGAGGAGAGGAGAGGAGAGGAGAGGAGAGGAGA
>VZRZ01015299.1:1130018-1190647 GCA_013398175.1 Climacteris rufus | reverse complement strand
GAGAGGAGAGGAGAGGAGAGGAGAGGAGAGGACCAACCAGTGTAATGCTGAAGGCCACCAAGAGGAAGAAAAGGAGCTCTAGTCCCTGGCTGATGTTCTGCTTCCCTTATACCTCCACTTTAGGGTGGGAAGCTCTTTCTAAAGCATCCTGTTGAGTCCCTTTTTTCAGGACCCTGGTGCTGGCTGACCTGCACCTGACCTGGTCCTGGCTTTTCTCAGGTTACCCTTGAGCCACCTACTCCACGTAGAAACAGAATGGGTTGGAAATCCTGTCTTGTGACTTACAGGTCTTCTGAGCCAAGGATAAAAGGGATTAATGAACCCTTCCATTGGAACAGAAATCTCAGCAGGGTTGCCCAGATCATTGATAAGTGGGAAGGAGAAGACAAGATGCCATTTTTATGCAGTTAGAGACAATCACTCATGATTTTATATTTTTTGGATTAGGCATTCAGAAGAAGATCTCACTCATCCAGAACCAGGGTAGATAATTTGTGATCTAGAAGAGTCAGTTTCTCTCTGAGGACCACAAATGGTCCTGGAGGTGTCTGAATCAGGTGGTGAGCAGAAGTGGCTGATCTTGGAGGTGACACGACCAGCTGTGGGAGAGATGAAGACATTTCAAAGTCCAAATTCAGTTTATTCAGGAATTAGGTGTCCAAGTGCCTGTGATAGCCCCTGGAGTACAAGAGTTTGATTCAGTCAGCTTAATGAGAGTTGCTGGAGATTATTAATAGTGTCTGAAACATCCACATGAGGCTGGCAGAGGTGACACCTGTGACCTCCTGGATCAGCAGCCAGGCAGGATGCTCTAAATCCTTTCATATAATACCTGGAAATAAGTTTAGGGAGATGGCCTGGGTTTCCATGGGCTAGGAAGGTGAGCCATGGACCCAACCACTGCACTCAGGTGAGATAAATCCATTTCTAAGGCAATGTTGGTCATGAGCCACTCTGTCACTTTTCTCTGTAGACTGTGACAGTCTTGAACTGAGTGTTCCAGAGAAAGCACCATAAATGCTCCAGTGTGCTGGAGGTCACTGCTGTGCTGATCACAATATTGGTCATTAAAACTAAGCAATAAAGGTCAAATTTCACACACATTCTGCAGTGGGCAAGGGCTGTATGTCTCCCAGCATAACATTTCACCTGAAAAAATGTCACCTGAGTGTTTCTTGTCTGGTGTCTCCCCAGCATCCTGCCTTTGGAATCACATTCTGTCTGGTCAGCCCGTTCCTCTCCTGGGCTTCTGACCAGATGATCATGTGGAAAGAGCAAAGCTTAATTGCTTTGACCTTGACAAAAGTATAAAAGCACAGGAAGAAAGGGGTGAAAAAGGAGCCACGTTCTTCAGTTGTTAGTGTCAATTCATAATAGTTAAAATGAGCTGAATGAAATGATTGCATTTAAAATGAGGGGTTTTTTCATTATAATCTCTCTCAATGGAAGCCTAAATGGAAGATATAATTTTTTTTATTCTTCCTTTTTTTTTTTTTTTTTAAAGCAGAGAATAATTTCTTCCTTCCCAAACAAAAAGTCTTATTGTGCAAAATCCTAACTAGCAGAAGGCATCTATTGTGCTATGTGATTGCAGGTATTATCATTTGTGTTTAAATGATACATTGCAAAAAGCATAAAGCTCCTAATTTAACTCTTTCCTGAGACAAAGATCTTCCTTGTCTCTGATTAAAGGGATGAACATCTTCCCAGTGCAGCCAGTTCACAGGCATCATGTGGGTGGATGTTTCCCACCTCGTGCTAACCTCCAAATGGTGTTTGGGAATTGTGTAGGAAAGGGCAAACTGACCTGATTCATGCTGAAAAAGTTTGGGGAGATGGAATTTGGAGTTTTCCACGATTTTTGACCCCTGGCTTTGTTCCT
This sequence comes from Climacteris rufus, assembly GCA_013398175.1. Lineage (NCBI taxonomy): Eukaryota > Metazoa > Chordata > Aves > Passeriformes > Climacteridae > Climacteris > Climacteris rufus. The sequence continues at coordinate 1,188,765 of VZRZ01015299.1, read as the reverse complement.
CTGCTGTGTTCTCCCCTGGTGCTGCCTCTCAGCAAAGACTTCCACGAGTTGTGTGTGGTTTGGTAGAGCTCATTGTGATTTACCCAAATGTGGCTGGCCTCTTTTGCAGAGGATATTGCTATTGAAACAGTCCCACCCCCACTCTCGTGCTCTTGGCAATTTACTCCAGTTGGCTAATTTTTTAAAATTGCCTTTTCACACAGGTTTAATTGCAACAGCAGGAGAGGAGTCCCAGAGCTGGCAGGTCTCCTCTTCCCTTCCAACCCAGGCAGTTTTATCCTAAATAGTGACACTCTGAGATTCATCCCTGGTTTTGGCATGCACAGCCTGTGAAGAGCATTTCAAAGGGTAAATTATGTGCCATTAGTATTCCATAAGATGACTCAGAGAAGCAGATGACTCAGCACAGAGCTGGACACTGCAATTGCCAAGCGAGGTGCTTGTCACCTCTGCCAGTGCCAGTAGTGCTACAGTGGGTCCTGGGATCAGAGTTTAGTTGGCCTGTGCTGGTATTTAGGTGTTCTGAGTATATATAATATAACCCACCCCCCTAAAATACATAATGTTATATGTTCTGAACATACATAATGGACTATATGTGGTAAATAAGAACTAGAGAGACAAATTGTCACTGACCCATCCATAAAACAACCAGTAATAGTGAACACCTCCTCATATCCCTGCTCTGGTATGAGTTATGCTGCAGGTGCATACAGGATCTGCTGTCTTCTCCTCTGAGTCACCTGCCCTTTGGAATCAAAATTTGGACCAGGTGGCTTCCCAGCAGCTCCAGTCCCCAGATCTCTCTTGACCTGAGAGGGGACAGTTTGTGCAAGCTGCATCCCTCACCTACTCTGTTCTCATTTTGAGCCTGTCCTCCCAGCACAGACAGGTGGATACTGGGCAAATGCCCTTCCACGGGAGCCTAGAAGCTTCCCTATAAGTTTTCCTTCTATCAGAATGAAACTGATTCCAGTTCTCTAAAGCAGTTCTGGAAATGTGGAAAGATAAGCTCTGCTGGGAGTCCAGCAGCAACTTTCCTAAAAGACACTGACTCCAGCCCCAAAGCCCTGATGGCTTGATGGTCTGAGAGGCAGTGGTTACACTGCTGCCTCCTGCAACATTATTTTTTTTTTTTTAATCTGGAGAAGTTTTATATACTCTATATACTCAAGTGCCATGTTTCTAGAATTTTCCCATTCCACCTGCAATTTATCAGATCCTGCCCTGTAGTCTTCCTGCCTCTGGGCTCTCCTGATTCCTGCATGATGCTTCCTTAGCACAGCACAGCTCTGATCCCAGAAGCCTTGGAAGGTGCAATAGGAATAAATAAATAAATCTATGGCATCACATGGAGCCCTCTCCAGTCCTGTAACACTGTGGCCATGGGTGCTGTTCTGATGTGCTTTCACAGCAGAGATAAACACAACACAAACAGGAAAGTAGAAGAACCTCATGCACAGTCAGAGCTCCTAAAAACAACCACGTGAACTAATGAACAAATTGGGCTGTATTGGGTTCACTGGAACACAGTCACTGGAAGCAATAAGCTTGTGAGGGGAGGTACAACCGCATTTTTACTGCAGATATCACTAATTACCACACAGAAATGAGTTACCTTCACTGGAGACCAACCCTTGTCATTCTGTGTGTCTGATTAAGGTGAAGCCTGGTAGATGGAAGTGGAACTGGGAGGTCTGACCCAGATAGCTGATAAGCCTGGTTTAGCCTAATTGCAGATGAAGTGATTAATTGAAGAATTACATTAGGGATTTAATATTACCCTGGGACTTTTACCTGCCTGCCAAGGAGACGTCTCCAGGACTTGTACAGGCAGGTGAACATGGATTTCTTTTTCCCTGGGAGGGCAGATCTGTTGCAGTCTGGAAAGTGGTAGAACACCTGAAAACTTTGTCACTCCAGAGGAGAAAAGTGAGAGACCAGGTAGGTCTGAAGCTCAGGTCCCAGGGGCAATATGGACTCAGCACTTCCAAGGCTGATTTATTTTCCTTCATAGTTCTCTCCTTCTGGGTTTGGAGCTCAGGAACATAGATATTTTGGAGCACGGGAATGTGCCCATTCCCATGGATCTCAATGTGATGAGTCAAGGTCTTCTCAGGGCTCAGTGTTCCAGTATTTAAAGGATGGCTGCAGAGATGGAGACTCCCTTTTTACAAGGATCCACATGGAAAAGATGAAGGATCATGGGTTCAAGTTACTCCTAGGGTGCTTCCAGTTGGACACAAGAGGAAAATTTGAGGATGACCAGCCAGTGGAATAATCTCTCTCAGGGAAATGGTGGATTCCCAACACCGGACACTTTTATGGACAGGGTGGTGGGCCTTCTTGCTTGTACTGTGCTTTTCCCAAGAAATATTGGACCAGATGATCCTTGAGGTCCCTTCCAGCCTGGCATGCTAGGATTCTGTGATGTGTAGGTTCGGATGAGCTTCCCAGTTGTGGATTTCTTTGTCCTTTCATCCTTGTCCTAAGCAGTTCAGCCTTCTGCAGAACTGCATGGACGTGGCCTTAGGGACCCTGTAGGGAGCTTTTGCTTTGTCTTTTCTCCTTTGGTGATTTCCAGGGAGGGATCAAGCTAAGAAGAGCTTGTGGGAGATTCTACAGTGAAACAAAGTTCAGCCTAAAAATATCTTCAGTTTAAGGCTGAGGTTTTTAATCTAGGTTTCAATGAACTCTCCCTGTGAGTTTCCCAGCCCCAGGCTGGTTTGCAGACAAGGGGCCAAGGGCTTGTGTCCTCACACCTCTGGCTGATTCATGAGACCAGTGACCATGCCAGCTTCACTCAGCACCTGCAGACACAGGCAGATCCAAGCCACCAGAAACCTGGTTATTTTCTGTTTGTTTGCCCAGGTTTCTGTTGCCTTCCTTCTGAGTCAACACTGGCCGCAGATAAAAATAAACACCAAACATTTTGCTTTCTTCCCTTCACTCAAACACATCACACTCACAGGCATACATACTCCTTTCCCTGGCAAGCATCCTGAGTCTCATATGCACTTGGGACTACAGGGAAGCCTTGTTTGTCTGCCAGATTTAGCAACTGGTTACAATCTGTGTGATTGCTCAAAATCATGTTGTTTTGAAGGCTGAGGAGCAGGTTGAAGGCATTTGCTTCTGGAAGAAACATACTGTGCACCCAACAGCTTGTCTACTTTCCATAGATGCACCAGTCAGTTTAATAAAGGTTATTTCTACTTCCAACACTTTTTTGGCCTATGAACTTTATTTACCACAGCCCTCCTGTAGTTCCCACTGCTAATTTTAGTCTGTGTTTTCCTAGGAAGTACTGGCTGTCCTAACTGAGGTCCAGCCCAGGTCAGGGACCCCATCACAGTGTCTGAATACCAGTCTGGGGTTTGTAGGGAGTTATTGTCTGTAGTAACAGGGCAGGCAAAGCCACAGCTCACAGTCCAGGAGATGTGACTCACACACACACACACACCTTTGCTGAACTCATCTTCAAAGGCTTCTTTGGCCAGAGATTTTTTACTTTAGATTCTCCCTGGCTAAAGAACAGCTATGGCTCCTGGATTTGCCACAGGGATAAAAAAAGATGCTTGGCTTTACCTGGTGGATTTTGCTTAGACTTCGTGCACTGATCACAGAAACCAGCTGTGAACCTGTGGCTGGAGCAGTTTTGTGTAATTTAATGGATACAGGGGAAGGAAAACCAGAGGAAGGTGAAAGAGGGAGGACTTTGATGTGGTTTGTTAACTGATATGGTGAACAAGATGGAAAGGGCTCCAGGAAGGCATTTATTTGTGGTCTGGTAGAGAGAAAATCCCTGGGGTTCTACAGACTCCAGGATTTTCAGCAATGCAGAGAAGATGGCAGGAGGCAGCTCAGAAGGATGGATGCTGTGCATGAGGAACAGGGGCACAGAGGTGGTAGAGCAGATATTTGGCACCAAGCTGAGGAGCTCCAGTGAGGGAAAGCAAAGCTGCTGTCCCAAGTGATTGGAGTTTGGAGGCATTTTGGTGCACCAAATTCCACCTTGCCATAAGGATTCTGGGGTGGGATGATCTCATGGAAAGCTTTAGGAGTCCCTCTGGCACAGCTGGATGGCATGAATTTCCTCCAGGCACCAGACAGGGAATCCTGGGGATGCCTTTTACTGTTAGAGGTGAGTGGGTTTTTGCTTCTCCCTGGGGCACCTGACATTTGGAAGAGACTGGGCACCTGGGTGACAGACCAACTACATTCTAAGACCCCATCTCAAACCTGGGTACATTTTTCCAGAATGAAAATACAGAGGGGACACAGACTCTGCATCAGGCATCCCATTGTGCTGGTGCTGGGCTAAAATTTGAAATGTATTTAGAGTACAGAGGGGTGGATACAAAGACACTGCTGAGATTTCTGGGATTTGCATTTTTACTACCCCCAGGCTGCAGGATTTGGGGTTTTCAGTGGGTTACTCCTACCAGAGCAACTCCAAACCACATCATTCTTTTCACTGTGCTTCTTGAGGACATTTGGTTGCTGCCTGTGGAGTCAGATGGATCTCACACCCAGCCAAGGCCTGCCAGTGCAAGGATGTGCCCTCTAGGCCTTGCTCAGAAAAGTGACAACAGAGCATTTGGCTCAGGACCAGGTTTTCTAACAAGTCAGAAATGTGCTGACAGCCACAGAGGTGAGACATATGCTCCCCCTTTCCTCCTTGTCTTCTCCAGTGTCAATTGTCTCCTGTGTGTTATAAAAGACTCATTGCAACTATAAGGTCAGAGATGGGCTTTTTATCAGACCCTCTTCCTCTCCTGATGCCACTTTTTTTTTGTTGTTCAAGGCACTCTGTGCTAACTCCAGGAAAGGACAGATAAAGTTCTCAGTGGCATTTATTTTGGCAGGGAGTTTCTCAGTAGTTCTGCTGCTGGATGGGTGAGAAAGCAATATCCCAGCAGGAGATTATTAGTGGATTTCAGCTGTGTCAGTGTGAGGTATCACTTTGCTACCAACAGCCATCAGGCCCTGAAGGCTGGGATGGCAAGTTTAGAAATGTTTCTCCATTGTGCTGAGTACCCAGCTGATCATTCAGTGTTACAGGGCAGGGTGAAACAACAACAAAAAAAACTTGCTGAAAAGAGTTATGAACAACATAAGGTTCTGTAAAGCAACGAGGTATTTTTGAGCATCCTTGTCTGAGTTGGTTTGACATTTTTAGTGTGTTAACTGGCTCCTGATTGGACAAGGCGTGGGTGAAAGCTGCTGCAGGGATGAGATAATGCATTGCACAGCTTGTCAAATTCCCCGCTGATGCCTGCGTTGAGTCAGGATGGGGGAGTGTGGGGCTTCGTGTTTGGCTGGGCTTGTTTGCAAACACCTACTTGTGTGCTCTGCAGTGCAATGAGAAAAGCATGGGAGGAATTTTTGGGGGCTGAGAATCTATGGAGCAGCTCCGAGTCCCCGAAGCAGCACGGTGGGAAATTGCTCGGAGGGACGCGGCGGCGCCTGAGCGCTCATTCTTGGGAAAGCTGCAGAGAACTGATTTACGAGAGTGTTTTGACATTGCAGACTCCTTGGAGAGCCCCTCAGGAGGCCTGAGAGGACATGGAGGAGGAAATAGCTCACCAGAAAGGGGAAAAGCTGGAGCCAGCGTGACCTGCCGGGAGCTTGGGTTATGAGAGGACTTGCAAGGCAGTGGGAGATGTCAGGGCTCAGGGGTCCTGGGGCAGGGGAAGGCAGCAGAGACATCCCAGACATGCTGGATGTACACCAGGGGTAGCACATTGAGCTGGGGGACAGAGTGCTGGCCCTCCCCAGAACCAGCAGTGGCAGCCTCTAACCCACGCAGGGAATTTCCCAAGGCTGGTTCGTGGGTAACAATGACCCCTAAGGAGAGCAGCTCACTGAGCTCTTGGGTCTGCAGAGAGGAGAACTGTCCCAGGAACTGTGGAATACTATCTTTGGTGCTCTGTTGGTGATCTGCACCCTTGGGTCCCTTCATGAGATTTTCAAGGTGTTTTGAGAAGATGCCAACTAGGATTACCCTTCAGGAGGCCTTACAGGCGTCTTTTTGGAGAGGCTAAAAGGGAGATATGGGCTGGGAACAGGAAGACCAATCCCTGCTTGAACTTGTAGAACTTTGGCTTCCATGTCTGCAAGAAAATGGGGAGAGAACAGCAGACTCCAGTCCCCACCAGGCCAATGCAGCCGATGACCCCCTGAGCACAGATTCTGCAGCACATTAAATTCTGCAAATCCAGCAAGGACTTCAAACTCAGAGGTGGAATCGGAATGGCTTCTCAAAGCTTTCATGCTGTGAAGCCAGCCTGGGTAGGATGTGTCTTTTCTCAGATTGCATTCCCTGGATTCTTTCATCAGCTACTGCCTCCTGGATGATGTGAGTGAAGAACCAGAAGAGAAATCTGCAGCGCTCTGGGGTGAAACCACACTGAGCAGGGAATCTGTGATTGTTCTGCTTTGCCCTGGAGTTTTCAGAAAGGCAATAAACAGCCCCTGGATGGCAAAGATTCAGGAAAGAGGTGTTTACAGAGAATGTCCTGCTGTCACTGAGGCATTTCTGAAGGGACAGAGGAATGGCTGGTTTCTGTACGCATCTGTAATTTGTGTTGAGCATTTTGCATTTTCACTTTGTGCTCAGCAGTTTAATGCATTCATTTGGGTCCTTTAACCCTGGTTACTTTTAGAGATTAATTTATGTTCCCTTCTGAAGGTTTAGCACTCACTCCAGAGTGATAAATGGGTGATGTGTTTGCTGCATAAGCCAGAGTGGAGCCACTAAACCTTTTCCTGTGAAACACCTGTTGTCTTTTAATAACTAAACACCAGGACAAACCCATTCTTTAGCCTCAGTGGGTGACTGCCTCATTGCATGATTTCTATGTGCTTTCCTTGGGATTGGCTCCTGCACATGTCTGAGGAAGCCAATCTTGACCCATCCTTCCTTGTGATTTCTAGGAAATGTCCATGTTCTTGTTGTGGCTTCACAGCCAGCTTAGCTGGTGTCCCAGCCCAGGCTGTTCAAAGGACTGAATAACAGCACAATTCCTCCATAACTTCCTTTCACTCCCAGTTTCCTACACTGTTCCCATTCATATTGAAAGACAACAAATTCACCATCTATTTTTATACAGCAGAACAGGGTGCTTGAACACACAGGTTTTTCCACGCTGTGCTGGAGCTGTTGCAAGCTACACAAATATGACTTTACTCCAAAAATACACTCACAGCTTGGGCAGGGATGGGCTCCTGTGGATGGGGAGTGAGTTTGCTAATTTTAGCAAGCTCCAGTTAAGAGTCAGTTGTTGAAACCCAAGTGCTTCTGCTGGGATTGCCAAGGGCTTGCCCTGCAAAGGTGTGCACGTGAGTGCATGGAGCTACATTTAGTCAATGTAAAATAATGGTAAAAGCTAATTCTGAGCTCCTGATTCCTCCTCCACAGGGAAAATGTCATGGAAAATGCAAACATCCAACACTGCAAGGTGTTGGAAGGTGCAGTGCTGCCACTGTTCTGTAGACCTCCCTGAAATGGGTGTTGGGGACAAACGGGTTATTTTAGGCACACTGGCTCTGTCTTCATCAGCTCCTTCAGCTGCACTGAATAGGATTCCATTGTCAAAGCTGTTTATCTCCTATTTAAAAAGAATGAGTCAGAGAACAGTCTCAGAGGATGGGGTGGGCTTGTATTGTGGGTTTACTTTTCGCTCTGAAACACACAGTTGGAGCCAGTGACTGTCACAGAGCAGAGGAACACAGATCCAAGATAGACTCCAGCCTGACCATTCCCCTGTTCCCATGGCTGAGGATGGCTAGCAGACAGAAAGGTTGTTAAACACTGGAATTAGAGCTATTTCTCTTGCTTTGACTCAGCTAACAATTTCATATTAAATCCAGAATGGCAATTTGAACATGGATCAAAGCATTATGACAGCTGCCAGCCTTTGATATAACACTTCTGTGGGAAAAAGTGGTGGAAGAAGCAAAGCTGGTGTATTGGTGGATAATGGATTTAAAATTGCCCATACTGTCAAACCTAAAGAGGCTGGGATTTTTGCTGGGAACTCATGCCCTCTTTCTTTAGATCACAGTGTGTTGATGCTCCAGGGGAAATGTGTTTTCAGGACCAGTTTCACAGCTGCATCGAAGTGCTTGTGAACTGAACATATTTAACAGGACCTTGAACTGACAAAAGGAAGACTCCAAGACTATTTTTTCCACATCTTACTGTAGCCTGAAGTCAGCAAAACATTTCAATAGAGGAAAATTGCTGTTACTCACAGTTTTCTGGCACGTGCTACCTGTGTGTTACAGCAGTGCTGTTTCAGACCAGGCTGTGCTGTGGTGGTGGCTGCTGCTGCTATCACAGATTTGTCCTCAATAATTGTCTTGGATCCTGATCTGAAACAGGTCCTGTGGGCTGTGAAATACAGATCAGGCAAGACCCATCTGACAAGCTCAGCTGGATGGAGCCCCTCTGCTCTGGAGCCAGGCTGGGAGAGCTGGGGGTGCTCACCTGGAGAAGGAAAGGCTCCAGGGAGAGCTCAGAGCCCCTTCCAGTGCCTAAAGGGGCTCCAAGACAGATTTAGAGGGACTTTAGACAAGGGCATGTAGTGATAGGACAAGGACAATGGTTTCAAACTGAAAGAGGTTAGGCTTAGATTAGATATCTGAAAGATATTTTTTACAATGAGGGTGGGGAGGCCCTGGCACAGGTTGCCTACAGAAGCTGTGGCTGCCCCATCCCTGGAAGTGTCCAAGGCCAGGTTGGATGGGGCTCTGAGCAGTCTGGGATAGTGGAAGCTGTCCCTGCTCATTGCAGAGGGGTTGGACTCTATGATCTTTAAAGGTTCCCTCCATCTCAAATAATTCAATGATTCAACCCAGATTAACTGTCTAAACCTGGACCAGTCCCTCTCAGCTCACTTTATTGTCATCAGAGAGAAACAGATGTTTAGAAAGGTCTAAAAATCTCTTTCAAATGCCTGTTTTAGATGAGATAAGTCATGCTCTGGGCTCTGGGTGATGTTAACTGGCTCTCTACTGACCACGGAAGGAGCATAGGGCAATTAAATAGAAGAGACCTCTTTACCAGTGCCAGCAGCTGGATGCCACGGATGCCCATGCTGTATTTCCCTGCCAAACACAATTTGTGTCCAGAATGGTAGAAATGTCTGACTTTTGACAGAAGCAGCTTTTCCACTCAAACCATTCAAGCTAGATCTTAGGAAAAAAGCCTTGTTGCTGTTGATTCAGGCAGCTACAGCCTTTCCTCTGCAGAACTGGCAGAGCAGAGCTGTCTGTCAGGGCTGAATGCAGTGCTCCAGCAGCAGGGTTCAGCTGATGGACGGTGACCCTGTGCTCTTTCTCTTAACCCACCCGACCTGCAAGTCAAAACCTGTGCCTGACCAGGCCAACACGCCCTGGGAAAGAGAGGTGAGGCCAGCAGGGACAGCTCTGTGATCTGTGTGGGAGCAGAATGTGAGAAAGCCATGATCTCAACCTCTGCTCACCATGGCTGGGGCTGCCAAGGACTCCAGGGCTGGATTATCTCAGTGAGGTGCTTTTTGTTTTTTTTTTTTTCTTGCCTTCCTTCCTTCCTTCCTTCCTTCCTTCCTTCCTTCCTTCCTTCCTTCCTTCCTTCCCGCCCTCCTCTCCTTTCCTGTTGTCCTCCCCAAACACGATGCAGNTCTTTCTCTCTTTCTCTCTTTCCTTCTCTCCTTCTTTCTCTCTTTCTTTCTCTCTCTCTTTCTTTCTTTCTTTCTCTCTCTCCCTCTCTCTTTCTCTCTTTTTTTCCCTCTCCTTGGAGAAACATGATAAAGGTGGTGAGGGGACAATGGCAATTCATGATCCTAACAGATTCTGGCTCTATGGGGCCAAGAGGAAAAGCAAAATGCCATGTGGAGGTGACTCAGATAATTTACTACACAGACACAGGAGTCTTGATTCAGTTGCCCAGACATCATCTCTTGCTATTGCAGATGTTCAGGGACATGGTTTTCTTGAACCTCAATTATTCTACATTTTGATGATTCCATGCTCTAGGGTAGCCCACCTGGGTTATTCCAGCTGGCTCTTATCTGTTTTACCTCCCAGCTCCATGGGGAGGTCTCCAGTGCCCTGAGGTATTTCAGAGCCAATTCCAGGAGGGAATTTAGCTCAGGATGAGTCAGCTACAACACAGAGATCATCTCAGATCTCTCTACAGAGATTGCTTCTCTCCAGTGAAACAGCAGCAACCTCAGGATGCTGGGATGAGGCAGGACACACCTCTAAATCTCACTGTACTTTCTCTTCTATCACCTCAGTTTCAGGGGAAGTCACCCTTAGATTAATCAGTTCAAACGTGAACTATTGGGACATTTTATGTCTTCATGTCTTTATATATATTTTAACACAGCCTTGAGCTCTGCCTATTTATAGACAGAAAAGTGCCTTAAACACAAGGTACAGTCTCTAGTGGTGCTATTCACAGTAAATAACCTGCATTAATCAGAGATGAAATGCAAGGTCACCTCTTTGTTCTGACTTTTTCTTCTTTAATTTGGCTTCTCTCCACACTCTGTTGCTTCTTTCTTAAAAAAAGAAAAAAAAAGTAAAAGAAGAAGAATAGGTGCTTGAGTTGATATGGTTCTCACTTGTGTTGTGCTTTGTGTCTTCTGGCCCAGGGATCGTGCAGAGAGGAATTTCTCCATCTCCATGGCCTCACCAGGAAAATTTAGAATCCCAGAAACCCAGAATGGTTTGGGTTGGAAGAAACCTTAAAGAGCATCCAGTTCTACCCCTGCCATGGGCAGGGACACCTTCCACTCTCCCAGGTTTCTCCAAGCCCTATCCAACCTGGCATTTTCTTATGGCAGACTCCATCCATCCCCTTTAGGGGATACCTGCACTTTGTTTCTTTGGTGCCTCAGGTAGATGAATATGCAGACAGGTAAATAAGGCAGGAAGCAGCTCCAAAAGAGCACAGAATTGCTTTGTTTTGCTGGAGCATGGGGTGCAAGTACACAAAAAGGACATAGTGAGCATTATTTGTGCCAGATGTTACTCTACTCCTGTATGTTCTTTAAATTAGAGCTAATTCCACAAATTCCCCTGTGGTTCACACCAGAGTGATCTGGAAATAATCCTGTGGGTTCAGAGAATATTTTGGGCGTGCACTGACACAAATCAGAGCAGCAGGACTCACTGGGGTTGTGACAGAGTAAAAGTGTAAGTGAAGAGTAGAATATGAGAATGACCTGTGGGGACTTCCAGCTCCTGTTGCAGTCTGTGCAGATCTGGTTCTCACTGGGAATGGTCCCAGGGACTGTCCAAGGGCTTCATTCCCTTACCAGCTTTTGTGAAAATGGAATGGAAAAGAGACTACAAATAATGAGGTTTCTGAGTATCTGGTTGATTTTTTTTTCTCTTTTCAGTTAGTGGTTGCTTTACCCCTATTGTTTCCACTGAGCACAGATTTTTAAAATATTTTTTTTTCTCTATCTACTTTTTCCAGTGTAAAATTTCTGTATAAAATAAATATTGCAATGTTCAACTTGGCAAAATGGATTTGTAGTGACAGTCTGATTCAGGAGCTGTTTTCCCCTAAAAGGATGATAATGATATCATTAGCAGTCTTCTCCTCCCATTTATGCCACTCTGGATCACAGGGAGCTCCACAGAAAACAATAGATGTGATTCATCATCATATTATACTGAAATAAAAATGAAGTGATACACCAGGGAAATAATCCTGGTGGATTTAAGCAGGTTCAGAGTGTGGATAATTTCTGTCCTGAGGGATAAAAGGGGAATTCATCTCACCTGTCACTGAGATTTATCCTACCCATAAGGGCCAAAAAGAAAGAGGAAATTAAGGCACTGGCCCAAGACTTTTTGCATGAAGACTGTGAGATCTGCAGTTCAAATTTATTTAGGGTTTTATTTCAATGTTAACCAGATTCTCCTGGCCAAGGCTTAAACAAAGACAGGGCTGAATTACAGAGTAAAAACAGATTAAAAAGGAGACCTTGAGTTTTCTGATAAAACCATTGGTCTCTAGAAAGTAGCAAGTAATTGAAAGAAGAGCTGACTGATGAAATTCATTAGTTTTGTAAACTCTCAAGGGATAAAGGCTATTAATAGCAAAATTTAATTTGTTATAACATTCCTGACATTGCCCATTTTTGCATGTTTTACTTTTTTTCATTATGAAAATAATTCTTAGTCCCAAAGTCTGGACTAATATTCATTAAAAACCACAGTTTTAGAAGACTAACATAAAAATGAAATTTTTTTTTCCAACAAGTTCATGAACATTTTGCAAAACTTCTATTTTCTTCCATTTTTCTCCTCCCTTTGAGATGGTCCTGGTGAAGTTCATTTGCTTTTTGATGCAATGACAGATTTCCTGTGAACTCTTAAAAGACAGAGCTGCTGTAGCCATGGGGAGTGAAGGGATTTTAGGTTTTCCTTTCTCCTTACTGAAGTGGCTGAGAGTGAAACCCACCCTTGGTGTCAGCAGGAGTGATTTTGCCACCAGCCTGGTGAATGACTGGAAATACCTGGGGTTTGGACTAGCTCAGCCACAAAGTGGTGCCTGAGAGTGTAAAACTCTGAAAAAAAGCTGTTTTATAAGGTTCATAGTCTGTGTCTGGGCCTCAAAGTGCCCATGTTTTTGTTCTCTCACACATGATAAGAGCACGGACTGGAGGAAAATATCTGAGATCTCATCCAGGGGTTAACTTTTGGCAAAGGAGAACTTTCCACAACAAAGGCAAAGCTTTCTGGAAGAGCAAACATCACTGGGAACTTGCTGGGATGAACTTGCTGCAAGAATTAAGGGTCTCCACAATTCTCACCCAGGCTGCTTCCAGCCTCAAGGATATGGAAGTGCTTTTAGGCTCCTTCAAAAGAAACCACTGTGACCTGCTTGCCTGCACACACCCTCTGCCAGGAACAACACAAAGAAAACCAGTGGGGAAAATGTTATTTTCATTAATGCCTGTTCCATCACCATCATAGAATCATGGAAAGGGTTGGGTTGGAAGGGACCTTAAAGATCATCCATGGGCAGGGACACCTTCCATTAGGGCAGGTTGCTCCAAGCCCTGTCCTACTTGGCCTTGGACTTATCTGAGTAGGTTGGTATAGTCTGAAAAACCTGCTGATGGATCAGTTATATAAAGATATTTAATAGTATATTCCTGATCAGTAGAGAAAGGAAAAAAAAAATCTGGAAAAAGCTGTAGTACTGGGACATGAGGCTCCTGGATCTTTTCTGAGAGCTGGGCACTTGCTGAAAGCTCCTGACTGCTGTTAAAATTAGACAAGTATGAAATGGCCACGAGTCAGTTAAACTCACTGATTCTCCAAAAAGCTACAAACAAAATATGCATCTGTGAAAAATGCAGAAGAGGGGTTTTTAACTGTCCTGTGTCTGCCTCTAAAACACCATTGCCTGTGCATTTACTAATTAGTCTCAAACCTTGAATAATTCCCTTTTAATTTTATGCTGAGCACTAATGTGAGCAGCTAATTATTTTTTACTTACAGTGAATTTGTGCTGGAAAAACACAAGCCCATAATGACTCTTGATCCAAGCTGTGTACGAATTAGCTAATAAACCACAAAAAAAGAATAGAGACAAACCTTATGTTTGGCATCATGTGGAACCCTGCTTTGTTTACCTTCTTGTTCAGGAAGGAGGCAGATAAATTCACTGAAAACTGCAAAATCTATTCAGCAACACATGGAGAAATGGTAAAAAATTCTCTGGTGAGCCAAGGGATCTCGTATGTAAAAGGTATTATTAAAAGCTATTAAAACCCATCCATTTTCAACTCCCCTGCCATTGGCAGGGACACCTTCCACTATCCCAGGTTGCTCCAAGCCCTGTCCAATCTGGTCTTGGACACTTCCAGGGATGGGGCAGGCACAGCTTCTCTGAGCACCCTGTGCCAGGGCTTCACAGGGAAGAATTTCTTCCCAATATCCCACCTAACCCTGCCCTCTGCCAGTTTAAAGCCATTCCCTCTCGTTCTGTCCCTCCCTGCTCTTGTCAGAAGTCCCTTTCCTGGGTTCTTGTAGCCCCTTTAGGCGCTGAAAAGCTGCAATGAGGTCTCTCCAGAGTCTTCTCTTCTCCAGGCTGAACAATTCCCTCAGCCTTTCCTCACAGGAGAGGTGCTCCAAGTGTGCAAACTGTGCTGGTTTCCCAGGCTGGGCAGACAGGAGCCATCCCTCACCCTTCACACTGCTCAGCCTCACAGTATCCCAGGAGAGCTGGACACAGGAACAGTGGCTGCTCCCATCTCCATCTCCACAGCAGGCCCTTCCTTTAACCTGGCATGTGCCTGCTCCAGGGGTTATGGCACATCCCAGTCCCAAAGCCGAGTCAGGAACGGCTCACAGTTGCTTTTGGTGGACTGTTCTTCCTTCAGCTCCCCAGCCAAACCCAGCATTTTGCAGTGGAAAACTGCACTGTAACTGGGGAACGTTTTCCTTGGCACTTTGTGTGAGTTGTAACTATTTTATAGCTTTTGCTGTCTCCTTTCTTTTTTTACCCCTCTCTGCTTAATCCTACCAAAAAGCAGGGGACAGAGAAAACACACACCTGCATGGGGACACCTCAGCCTGGTTGTCCTCAGGGAGGTGAATCCTGAGAGGTGTGAGCTTAATTAGGGTGTTGGTACTTGCTCCTGCAGGGGATTTGAGATTTCTCCTCAGGTTGGGACACGGGTGAGCCAGGAATCCCTGTGGTATTGTCATAAAGCAAAAAGATATTTGGGAAACCACAGCCTTTTTGAAAGCCTGTTTTGAATCCCACACACCAAATGCACTTTTGGCATTGGCTTTGTAGGGTTTAAGGTGAGTCCTCCACGTGACTCTGGGTGCAGATGTTAATCTGGCCATGGCAAACAAAATATTCTCATTTCAGCAGTGACACAGATGGGATTTTTGTGGCATACTCCAGGGGTACACACACTGTGGTGCCAATAAAATATGTGTAAATGGTGAAATAACTGAGCTGAGACAGTTTAATGGTTTAAGTTGTTGATTCATTTATGAACAACTGATAAATAACACCATGCAAAAAGATGCTGATGGGGAATTGATGGGGGAAAGCATGTGATCCTTACTTGCTGAACCAGGGACCAGGAGGGCTGATGCATTTGGTTTTTAATTGACTTTGGCTGCACATTTCAGTTTTATGCTGCAGATGGGACTGCTGCAGCATTTCGCAAGGAGCCTGTCCCGTATGAATAATAAATGTCTTGTGGCTGGGAGCTGCTATCACTGCAGAATGTGTGGGAAGGGCTGATTTACGGCAGGAGCCACACGATGAGCTGTGGGGCTGCACAAGCTCGAGGCTTTCCCTCCAATCCCGGGGAGCACAGCGAGCTGGAGAGGGTGCAGGTTGGATCTGTTTCCTTTTACAGCCCTGCCTTTACGAGTTCAGCAGGAGAGGGAACTGCATGGTTCCTCAAGATTTATGGTGTTGGCAGCTTTAATAAAATGTTTTTGTGCAACTTTCTCTCTTTTTTTTTGCTTTCCAAGCAACTTCCTAATGCTTGCCAGTGCTGAGCAAAGCAAATATGCTTTGAAAGCCCGTGCACACCAAGGAAGGCAAAAACATGAGGATGAGTGAGGCAGCTGTGGTTATCAAGGTGAAGGTGAGCCTGGAGCACAGCACAAATGGGGAGGCCTGTTGCTGTCACAGATTTTTACCAGTGAGTGTGTAAAACATGCAAAATAAGTAACTTTAATAAAAGGAGAAAATGCAGATCAGCAAAGCTGATACAAAACCTTCAAGCAAACTCGGTGGATGCTTGTGTTGTGCTGCTTTTCCCAGACAATGCACCTTCTTGCACAGCAGGCCTTCAGCTCAGGGCCAGGGCAGGAACATCAGCCTCCTACTCCAATCCCAGGATTGAGTATCTTCCTTCTAGTGGAAGATGTCACTGCCCATGGCAGGGGGTTGGAATTGAAGGCCCCTTCCAACCCAAACCATCCTGTGACTCGATAATTCTGTGATATTTGCAGAAGACTTGTCAGAAACATTTCATAAAAAGCCTGTATACACTGAAAAATACACATGCACCTGTATAGGCACCTGTATTTACAAAGTCAATTAACTCTGATATATATCCAACAGCTTTCCATGGGAATTAAGCACTCAATTGATGCAGGAATGTTTGAAAATCCACTTTTGTGCCTATCTTCATGCTTAGAACATGCCCATTTGGCCAGTAGCATGGGAAAATGTCCATTATTTTGGGCAGGCAGTGTTTGTGAGAAGCCACCTCTCACAGGGGCCTGCTGATA
Organism: Climacteris rufus; assembly: GCA_013398175.1. Taxonomy (NCBI): domain Eukaryota; kingdom Metazoa; phylum Chordata; class Aves; order Passeriformes; family Climacteridae; genus Climacteris; species Climacteris rufus. Next base: position 1,172,481 of record VZRZ01015299.1, on the reverse strand, counting down.
GCACAAGGTGCAGAGATGGACACTGTTGACTCAGGGTGGCACACCAGGTTTCAGCTGTGGATTGAACCATGCACCTCAAAGTTTATTATGGGGTTTTATGCATTTTTGTATTGTACGTTGAACAAAGAGCCCACACTGTGTTAGCTGCTGGATGCTCTGTGGACAGACACTGAGGGAAGTCTGCACCCCAAAGAGCTTCCCAACAAATGTAGGGAGAAATGTAGGGAGATATGGAAAAAAATTCCTTGAAGTGTCATGAGAAGTCCAGAGGAAACATGGGATAAATGCACAGGGATCCTATTCCCATCTGGTTTAATTTCCAGGTATTTCTTTGTCTGTGAGTCCCTCTTTAGCCATAAAATATCTTCTTAAGTAAACACAAGGATCAAATGCTACATGTGCTCTTTTACAGACACGGAAACAAGTGGAATGCCAATAAAGGCCATCACCAGATACTAAAAGTGAACTCTAACTTCCACTTGAGTGTTGCTATGGTGGCAAAACAGCAGAGGATGACTTGGCTCAGGGGGGATCTTCTCACTCTCCACACCTCCCTGACAGGAGGGTGCAGCCAGGTGGGAGTCAGCCTCTTCTCCCAGGTAACAAGTCATAGGACAAGAGGAAATGGCCTCAAGTTACACCAGGGGAGGTTTAGATTGGATATTTTGAACAATTTCCTCAAAGCAAGGGTGGTCAGGCATTGGAACAGGCTGCCCAGGGAAGTGGTGGAATCACTGTCCCTTGGAAGTGTTCAAATAATGTGGGGATGTGGCACTTGGGGACAGGGTTTAGTGGTGCACTGGGCAGTGCTGGGGCAATGCTTGGACTGAATGATTTTAGAGATCTTTTCCAACCTAAATAATGCTGTGACTATGATACTATGATTTGTGGTTTGTTTTTTTTTTTCCCCCAAAATTTTATACAATCCCTTTGTTAAAGAAAGCCTGCTCTAGATTGGATGACCTTTCTGAAGTACCTGAAGACAGGCACCTGCTCAGGGCTCTGACCAACCAGACCTGGTTGGAGATGTCCCTGCTCATTGCAGGGGGTTGCACCAGATGACCTTAAGAGGTCCCTTTCAACCCAAACCAGTCTGTGATTTACAGAACTGAGGCCAAGCACGTGGAGCTGGTTTGGATGCTGTGCTAGGAAGCAGCAATCCCTGTTTCCAGCGTGAGGGGATCCCTGGTGTGCCAGGATCCCTTGGCTGCCACGGCTGCTGATCCATTGGCCTCTGGCTGAACTGCTGGGCTGAAAGTCAGCAACCAGCAAAGGTCAGCATGAGTCAGCCACCAAACCTCAGGCAGGCCAGCTGAGGGACAGGCAGAATTTCTGCTGTGTAAGTGCCCTTCCAGGCTGGGTGTGGCTGGCCAGGATGGGGATGAGCCAGGGTAACCACTATTCCCTGCTCAGCCGGGATGGGGCAGCTCATTAGCACCGTGCCAGTAATGAACACAACCCTGCTGCACCCTGAGGGCACCACCCCTGCGGGGTGCTGGTGCTGCTCCCTGTGACCTCATTGCCATTTGTCATTTCTCCACCTCAGCAGACTGAATCACTCCTTTGACACATGCCAATAAGCAGAGTGCTTATTAATTAACTGGATCAGCCTCTGACACGAACCCTTGCAGCCTGGGAGTGCAGGGGGGATGTGCCAGGAGGGTCATTTCCCAGCCTTTGGACAGTGTGAGCACACACAGCCCTCGTGGAGGCTGGCTGGCTCGTTAGCATCTGGGAAACTCATTAAAGTTTTAGGAGTTCTTCCTTAAAGCTTTGGCTCCTCATACCTTAAGGTCACTGTAGCACTGCTCTGTAATTGAACCAACCAGAAAGCCCTCCTTTCTCCTACACTAATTAGCAAGTGGAGAAACTTAAGAGACCAGTGTAGAAGCCAACAGGACTATCCAGGTGATGCAGGTTTTGTTTGAATTACGCATTTTACTCTCAGTCCACAATTCATAGATATTATCTATTTCTTTTCCAAAAGTTTTCCCTGAGATGCTTCTTCCAGCTCTATGGCATGAGAACGGGAATACAGTGAATTAATCTGTGAAAATGTGAAGGATTTATGTGAAACCTTCACACTCAGGAACCTACAAAGTCCTTTGTAGGAAACTGCCCTTTACTGAGTGGTGAACTTGGAGGACAGTAATCCCAAAATTGCTTTGTTTCTCTCCATGGACTAAGGGGAAAGCCTTGTGGGGGCTGTCCGCAGGAGTAGGTACCAATACCATGGAAACCACGAGCCTGACCAGAGACCAGGGTGGTCAGAATATGGCTCTGTCCCCTCACAGCTTCACTCTGCTCCACACTGTCCTGAGTGACTCCATCCTGGCATTCAAAGTACATTTTCTACCCCAGACCCACCTGCTTGAGCACAGGACCTTCCCTCACTGCAGAGCACATCCCCAGTGGTGTGACACACAGCCCAGGTGCTGAGCTCTGCTGGAAGCTGTAGCTGTGTGCTCCACACCACGAGTTCAGGTGCCAATCCCCTGGCTGTCCTGTACAGGTAGCGTGGTGGCACCCAAACCCCATCCTAGACTGACATCCCTACATCCAAGTGACAGCAGCTCAGTTGTCTCCACTGGAACTGGGGATTTATGGCAAAGGACGAGGGGGGAAAGGATTTAAATAGTGTCAGAAGGAAGCAATTAGGCTAGACCCAAAGTCAGCTTACACTTGCTCCCCCATGCCAGTTGGCACACGAAGTTCTCAGCACTGCAAACGTTTTCCTGGAAGAACTTTGGAGAGTCGTGTTTCAAGCACTTGAGTGCTCATGGATGTTCATTTCCATAATGACTCATTGAACACAAGAAGTTTTGTTTTCTTCCTACACAGTATCCTACAAATCAAGAGTAACTTACCAATTTTCTTCAAACACAGGAGAGGACACGTACACAGTATGCATACACGGGTGCATAAACACACACATAAACACACACATGCACAGGTATTGCCAGTCCAACAGATCCACAACCCCTTTCCTGGCAGAGCTGAGCAGAGACTGTTCCTTCTGGTCCAAAAGCCACATCTGAATCATCCCAGATCTGTGCCACGAATTATTATTTTGTTGGAAGGGACATATGGCTTTAAAAGGCGTCACAAAGCAAAGGAGAGAGTTTTCCCTGAAGAGATGTGACTTTATTCATCTTTGCATTCCTGCCAGGAGAAGGCAAAGGAAGAAGTTTCTTTTGAAGAGAGGAGACATGAGCATGTTTCCAAAACCCCCAAGGTGCACATGAAAGAAATGCAGCAGCCAAACCTTGATCATGCTCAGTCTCTCCTTGTGTTAGTGGCATGACTGACAGTATCATGTAGGGTGACAGGATAATCCAGGTTCTAAGGGACCTCTGGAGGTCTCCAGTCCAATCCCACTACTCACAGCAGGCTCAGATATGAATGCAGAGAATGTTTCTCAGGGTTTTATCCAGTTAGGTCTTGAAAGATCTCTGAAGATGGAGATTGCACACACTCACTGGGAAACCTGTCCCATTGCTTGACTGTCTTCCTGAGGAAAAACTTTCTCCTTAGATCTGATCTGGTGCTTTCTTGTTACAGTTTATGTCTGTTGCCCTCCTGCCCCAAACCATTGTGAAGGGCCTGGGTCTTCAGCAACCCCAGAGGCACTGGCAGGCTGTTATCAGCTCCATCCAAATCTCTTCTTCACTCTGAAACAGCTCCTCTTCATCTCTGCACGTGGAAAGCACTCCAGGCCAAGATCCTTGTGGCTGACTTTGCTTTAGTTCATTATCTTTTGTACTGGGGTCACCAAACTGGGCACAGCATCTGGCTGTGGCCTGAATGCAATGCAGAAGAGAACAATCACTTCCCTCAAAACAGCCCAGGCTGCTGTTAGCTACCTTTGCTGCCAGATCTCGTGGTTGGCTTGGGTTCATTTCAGCATCCATGAGGTCCCTGGGTGCTTTTCCACACTGTGGGTCCTCAGCCAGTAGGTCCTCACCTTCAGGAGAGGGCACGTGGCCAAGGGACTGCCCTTTGCTGCCCAGGACATCTGGGGAACATCTCAGCAGCTCTGCTCACAGGTATCCTGAGTCATCATCAAATCATTAATTCACTATGAAAAGACAGGATGAACATCACTCAATACAAATTCAGGAATACTTGTTTTCTTGACTTAAGGGTGTGTGGCTCACTCCAGTTCTGCCACGATTTTTATCAAGGGCTATCCAGGGAAAATGGAAGCTCTTGTTTATCTGTTTTGCTCCCAGGTATTTTTCCCCTGGGATGATTTCCAAACAGCTTAACTTGAATCCATTTCTGAGCTGTCCCATGCCTTGGGATGGCAGGAGCAGCTACTTTGGCTGGTGTTTTCCAGGAAGGGTGAGCATTGTCATCCCAGCTTGGATGTGCCAAATGCTGTTGGTGACAGATGGCAGCTCTCCCCAGTGGGACCAGACAGTGCAGCAGAGACAGGAGCATCACCACTGCTGTCAGGCAAGCGAACTGTGAACTTCTTCCAAAGTCCTGTGGGTGAGAACTTGTAGAGTCCAAAAGGTTGTTTTTATTTTCTTCAAATTGTTTGTGCTAAGAAAATAAAAAGTATCATGTTTTTACCCCCAAGCCATATAGCAGAGAAAGGAGAAAGCCCCTGGCAGCTTCATTTCCTCAGGCAGTGCAAACCTTCCTGGCTTCAGTGCACTTTGCACAGAACTCATTGCTGGAATGAAAACCCAGCACAGTCCCTCCGAGCATCCTTGGCTACCCAGATCTCCCTGCCCTCTGTCTGTAGAAAACAGAGACCTATCTGCAAAATCCTGGATTAGCTGACTTGACCCTGTCCAGTTCGACTTCTCCTTAGGGGAAGGTCAGAAAGCAATTGTAATGAGTGTAAAAGTGTACAAGACATTCTCAGGTGTCTATTTTCACCTGGAACAGATTAGACATGAGCACAGGGTATACAGCTGCTCTTCTGGAGAGACAACTGGCAGGTAGCTGTGGCTCCTGGGGCATCTGAAATGAGGCTAGAAAGGTGTATTTAGGCAACTGAGTCCTCCTGGAGTGGGTGCCTCCTGAGGGCCAGCTAGGAAGCTCTGCAGACTTGGCTGCACCATTTCCTCAGGCATGTACCAAGTGCAGTGGGAGATCAGCCACCTGACCTAGTGAGACAGACACCAAATTTAAATGTCTTCATTTATTTATTGGTCTTCAATGTTCAGTAAATATTTACTGTAAGGGAAAACAGGGCATTGCAGAAATAGCCCCAAAACACAAAGCTGGTGCCCTGGCATTGATAAATATTTTAGTAGTTCTCTGAAGTAAACTAAGCTCTAAAGGACCCCAGAGTTCACCATTCAGCTGCTGAATTTCTTTTCTCCTCAGACCTGCTAGATGTCTGGATGTCTGCTACACTCCTGGTAGCAACAATGGCCTGCAATTTCTGACAGCATCTGCTGCACTGCAGATCCCTTTTTCAGCCCAGCATGGCCCTGACCCAGAGAAAACACAGAGATACTCACTGCACATATTTCTAACCTGTAGATATATCTCTACATATTTCTAACCTGTAGATATATCTGTCCCTTCAAACACAAAGTGCCAGGGGCTGTGCATTGCTGTTGTGATGCCTGTGACAAATAGAAGTACTGACCTGGTCCTCTTTCATCAGACACAGAGATCCCCCTCCTCCTTCTGTTATCTCTTTGAGGCAAATGAGTTAGAAGGGGAAAAAGTTACAAAATGTTGTTTATTTAAATTTGCTGTTCATGGCCAACAAGCTCCAAGTTGAATATGACTGAGATGTTAGTACAGAGTGCCTCCCCAAGCAGGGGATTAATAACAGTGTCTTCCAAGATATTTCCCAGGCCCTGAAAACCAGAGCAACATAAATCTGGAGATTTAAATCGAGCTTGTGCTGAAAAGTCCTATAAAACATCTGAAGAAAATTCAGAATAAGCTTGATAAAGTGGAAAGAGCAAATCACTCTGTTGAGAAAGAGGTGATAGAGATGTATTACACAACTTTTTTCTTCCTGCTGTAGCAAAACCCAATGGAGAGAGCACAGAGGGACTGGGATCCAGTTAAGACCACAGCTGAGAAGGGAGGCAAGTCCTCTTGCATTTAAATGCCCTCTTGTTAGGATTTATAATGAGGTTTTTCTTCTTGTTGGCTCATTATCAAACAGTATTTGTCTAAGATCAGGACTTCCCTGATCTTGGATACAAAACCACTCTCAAGGCAGGTGTTCTCTTCCTTTCCAGAGCAAAGAAAATGATGCCTGGTTTTATTGAAACCAACCCAGAGTAGTGTTTATTATTGAAAATATACAGTAATTTTGAACATCACATAAAAAGCCTGGTAAATACAACTGCTCTAGTTCAAAATGCTCAATAGATAATTTTGTGCAGCATGTAGCATTATCCTCATAACACAAACATCCTCTTCTCATTATTACTGTTTTTACAGTGCTTCCCTTTTGTATTTTTTAAACCCAGAAAAGTTGTCCTTCTCCACCTCGACCCTCTGAGCTGAAAAAAACCCCAAAGACTTCCCAAGGGTTACTTACATTGTGCTGAAAGCGTGGGGCTAGGAGGAATAAGGGTATTTGGGAGAGCTACTTAGAGCTACTGCTGTCCTTTAAAAAATCTGTGTATGAGCAGGGCATGGTGCTTGCCAGGCAAAGTGCCCTGTGCTGAACAGTCCAGCGATGCCCTGACAACTCCCAGTCTGTCACAGGGAGAAATGGGGAAGGCAGAGAAATTCAGGTTTTTCACACCACCTTTCAGATGCCCTTTTTCTTGCTGCCACAAGTTCTCAAATGACAGTTTTGCAGAGCAGAAACTTTTTACAAAGAAACAGGAAAGAGAAGGGCTATTATACACCGAACTGTTGAAATCATTGGGAATCAATGTACAGGGTGAGATGGGCAGTGTGTTAAAAACAGTCTTTGTTCACTGCAATATGAAAGGGGGGAAAAATATAAAGAAAGGAGAAAAAGATTGATTGTTCCTGCCAGTGTGCTGTTTCAAACTTTGCATTGTGAACTTCCACCAGGTGCAGTCAGGGTTGAACCCGTTCCTTCTTCAGATCTGTTACCACCACCAGCTCCACGAGGCTTTTTCCTGGTTGCCTTAGAGCAGCATCACGGACACGGCAGACGAGAGTCCGCAGGAACAGGACAGGCAGCTGGCTGAAGGGAGCTCAGCGAGGAGCAAGGAGGAGATTTGGGGCTGGGGGGAGGCAGAGGGGCTCTGAAGGCCACGGGGCGGTCACACGGCCGCGGTCTGCTTGATGCTGTGGAAGCTGATGCGCGTGGGGGAGGTGGGGATGGACATGGCCCGCGCCACGCGCACCCGCAGCGAGTGGTGGTCCTGCCAGCGGTGCCACCGCTTCCTGGCGGCCGAGCGCACCTGGGGGGAAACACAGCAGGGAACGTGAGTGTGTCCTTGATGCCTTAGGGTTTTAGCTTTTCTATTTTTCATCCATCTGTAGTCCTGTAGCTTTTTATTGCATAACCCCAACCCCACAGAGATCCTTAGCCAGTGTTCTTCCCAGCCCTGTCAGGCAGACAAAACACATCCCTGAGATCCTGCTCTTGCCTGGGAACCAAGGACATTTCACTGTCCCATGTCTCCGGAAGTAGAAACAAAACTGAGCTAGGGGAGCCAAACTCGGGGTGCAAATTACTTCATTACATGGACATCTAATTAGAAGATTGGGGTCAGTATGCAAATCTGCCAAACTTACAGCAGTGTCACCGTCCCATATCATGCATCTGTTGCTGTACAAATGGATGCAGATCCCCCAGGCAGGTGCAAAGGAGAGCTTTTATTTAGCAAAAACCAGGCCTTTTTAAAGAGCTCAGCCATTATCAATTAGATAGCTTTGAAGCATAACAAACAGAATTCAACCAGTGGCCATCACCCGTGATGTAAACATGGGAAGAGCACGTGAAGAGCACGGGATTGTTATGTAACCTGTTTTTCTGCTTCTTTTTCTGCTGAATCATTCCCATAGTCCTTCACTGCTTAGCTGAAGTGAGCCCATAATGGTAAGGCCTCATTTTATTAGGCCTTGCATATCTGCTACATGCATCCATTTGGGTGTGCATTTTGTGTGCTTTGTTTGCCCTAACGTACCTGAAGGTCCTTCAATGAAACATAACTGCTTTATTATTCCCTTAATTTTGTCTGGCTTCCCATTTTTAGGTATCCCTATAAAGGCAACATCCTCTGTAAGGGGATGCTGGACAGTGCTGGGACAAGTCATAATATTGTCCAGGCACTGAAACAGGCAGGGATTGATCCAGAGGCCTAAGCAGCATCTAGCTCATTGATATTCTCTTGGGTACTTGCCTCTGGGAAAAAACATGACTTTTTCACATCTCATGACTGATATCTGATGTCTTAAACACCCCAGAGCACTTCAGACACCAATAAAGGCCTAAACTTACAGAACTGAATCAAGCCCTCAGTGTGGATGCACCTGATGGATGTTCTGTCCAAGACCTGATGGAATCCTTAGAGACCCTCATCCCACACAGTTGCCCCTGCTTCCCTTGTGTGTGAGGAACCACAGGTGATCTAACCAAGCATGGGTTCTACAACACAAACACACCTGACCCAGCCCTCTGAGCACCCTGTGCAGGCAGTGGAAGCTGCTCCACATCAACAGCAGGTGCTGCCTTCAAATGAACCTTGAATTTAAGTGCACAATTTTTTGTATCGACCACAGAGAGCACCCAGGAACACAAGCTCAAATATATGCATAGATAAGCAAGAGAAAAATAGGAGAAAGGAAGCCTAAACCTCAAACACAGTGAGAGGGAAAGCTTGAGATATTCCTAATACAGACCATAACCAGTTCCTGCCAAATCCCTGGCGGAGAAGACTCAAAGTCAGAACCTGTGATGAAGCATTTGGATAAAATCCTGGATATTCTTGTTGATCTCTGCTTACTGTAGAGAGGAAAGCAATTCACACCCCTAACCCAGGGAGCTAAGTAAGGCTACAGAATTAGGTGAGAGGAATCTGGGCCCTGCTTCTTGGACAGTCAATGAACCTGATGTATTCAAGACACTTGGAAAGGATGTTAACATTCTGTTGAAATCTGCTGAACTTTGAAAAAAGAGCATTTTTACATAAAACTTCTGTATCAAGCCAGGGCCTCCTGTGCCAAAACCACATTTGTTTAGAAAGAGGGATTATAAATAATGTAATACAGACATTACACCTCAACTCCTGATCCAGAGCTCTCTTCTTGACCAAGAGGGTCATTGTGGTCAAAGGGGATGATTCATCTCCTTATAAAGCAGGTATTCAAAACAGGCCAGACATTTGTGGTCAGAAAAAAGATACCTATTTCTTTTCAATAGTTATAAAATGAGTCTAGACAACTAGCTGTATTTTAGATGTCTGGATTATAAATTTAGCTAAATTTAGACCATATTGCTATTTTACCTGGAATATTTTTTCTGTCTTTAATGTACTTATCTCCACTGCATCCCTCAAAAGTAAAGGATTGCTCTCAGCCCCATTTTAGCACAGGCAAGGGGACATTGGGGTATTATCAGGAGTGATGCTGTTGTGGAGTAGACCCCAAAGGGCTCAGCTGCCATGGCAACTGCACAAGGCCTGGGATGAGCCTGTGAAACCCCTGCTGGCACAGGTTCTCAGGCATCAGCACCTGGGTGAGGCCAGTCAAAGCCACCCTGGGTGTGTCTGCCACCACCACAGGCACTGCTGGGAAGGTGGAGTAGAAAAAAATTGCCCAAAATTGAAGAGTCACTGCTTGTTTCCATTTCTTTTAAAGCTTGGGGGTTGTCTCCAGGGGTTCTGTGAGGTTTGCTCAAAAGGCAGGGAGCACACACACACTTCAACCCCACTGCAGACCAAAGTGCTGTCTAAGGGTGCTCATATGAGTTGAAGAGCTCCAGTAGCTGAGGTTTTTTCCAACCCAAACCACACTGTGTCAGTTTTAGGGGCCCCTGTTGAACACAACAAAGGCCTGACGGTTAAAACATAGAAGAGTTCACAGGGAGGACATAAAGGGGAGAAACTGCACTCCTTCCCTTGGCTGGTTTCAATCTTCCCACTTCTGGGTGGGTTTTCAGGGACTTGGACAGACCCCTGGGGTGTAGCACTGCTACTGAGAAATTGTGGTCTGGCACCAAACAATCCCCTTTCATCACAGCCTTGCCCATGGAATACACTCCACTGCAGGTTTATGAGTACCAGCCTGGGAAACAGCTCTGCAATTGCTTCTTTGGTGCCTTTTCAGGGGAATCCTGAACCTGGAAATGTGGCTTTTCTATCAGAGCCCTTCTAGAAGGCGAATCAGACCAGAGGATTTCTTTCTTTGGTTGTTTTCTCAACTATCTGTGATCTGTGCTGGTGCCATGGTCTGGCTGACAGGGTGGTTTCAGGTCATAGGTTGGACTCAATGATCTCAGAGATCTTTTCCAACCTAATTGATGCTGTGATTCTGTGACTTAAGATAAGCAGCTGCAGCTGTTTACAGTAAGGTGGGAGAAAGTCACACTGGATTTCTTTCTTTTGATTTTGAATGGATGATTTGTTTCAATATAAATAATGATGGTTTTTCAATTAACAGGGGTCAGACAGAACCTAATAAAACAAAGAATATGAGGAACAGGACTGGAGAAAAAGAGAGAAGACCCAATGACAGGAGAATTAAAACTAAAAGACAGCACTGCCAGGAAGAGCATGATCATCCTGAATGATCTGGAGATGAAAATGAGAATAATGTGGTTAAACAGCAGCGCAGAGGATTTCTGAAAGAGCCTCTCATTACAAGCAGTAGCTACAATACCCCTCCACTGGTTTCAGGATGGGGTTTGTCCAGTTTGTAAAATGAGCTGAATGAGACAATTGTATGAGACAGCAGAGTCAGGAAGGACTGACTCAATCACAAACTGCTGCAGCCTGGACTGCTGACCATCCCTGCCTCATCAGACTGAGCTCTCTGGCTCGCTGAACCCTCCTGGAACAACAGGAGAAGCACTGTCAGGCTGTGCTATGGGGTTGCACTTCTCTGGAGATTCACTGTTTGCAAACCTACCATGGTTCTTTACCTGGAGTGGCAAAGGGATGCTTATTGCCCATTCTGGATGTAAGGGAGGATATAATGTACGCCCAAAGGCAAACCCAGGTGCCAGAGGCCATGCAAGGGGGGGGATGCACCTCACCTGAAAGACTAACACCAAATCTTGTCCAATTATCACAGAATTATGGAATGATTTGGGTGGGAAGGGACCCTGAACATCATTGAATTCCAATCCCCTGCAATGGGCAGGGACACCTTCCACTGGACCAGATTGCTCCAAGCCCCATCCAATTACTGAATCCACTATTTATGCTTCCAGTATAGACAATGGAGAGAGAGAGACAATCCCTCTCAGGCTGTGACTTAGACACGTGGAATGAATTAGTCCTTGCTCCCTGTTGCTCCTCTGAGTACAAATCCAGCTTAACTAAATGCTGGGCACCTCAGACAAGTAACAAGTAACACATAAAGTGTCAGAACACTGTCATGGGAAACTGTCCCAGGAAGAACACAGGACCTGATATTCAGAGAGACGTTGTCTCTTAAACACTCCTTTCTCCCCATATGTCACCAAATGCTGACATACTATTAGAGAAAGTTTTCCTCCTTTCTTCTGGAGTGAAATTTTGTTTTTTTTTTTCTGAGCAACCAGTGTGAACAGATACTTACTCAGCCAGTGAAGCCAGATTAGATTTATCATTTGTGCTTCAAGCCAACCAAGTCAAAAAGAGCCACCTGGAGATAAAGATGTGAGTCTAAACAAGCAGTTGGCTTTTATGATATGGTTTGAGACAGGATAAAAAGTAGTAACAAAAATGCTGTCTTTTTGTACAGCTGGAGCCATTCCAAATGGACTGGGCACATGGGAATGGACTCTGCACTTGCTGGGGTGAGAGAAAAGCATTTCTTAATGACAGAATAAATAACTGCAATTAGTATGTGACCAGAATGCAAGCAGAAAAGGTTAAGCTCAAATTTATATCTTACAATTGAACTCAGAAAGAAAATGCTACCTTAACTTTAGTTAAGAAAAGAAAAAGAAAACTGACTGTGGCTGCTGTAATAATGTGTTAAAAAGGACACGAAAAAGCTATTATACAGTGGAAGAGTAAAAGAAAAAGAGAAAGCAAAATTGCAACTTCAAACATGGTAGTTAATCTCTGTAAGAGCCTCTACCCCTATTCATTAAGCACTGGCAGAGTCAGGGCCATGCCCCAGAGTCAGTGTTAGCACATTTATGGCCTGAAATTACCATCACTTTCCTGTGACAGCCCAAGGATGCTACAGGCTATCATCAGTGGTTAAGAGCTTAACAAGGAGCCTTGGGAACACAGATTATCAGCCTCACCTCTACGGAACTTTAGTTGCTTGAGAGGACCAATATTATCTGTGCTCTGAGCAGAGAGTTGGGTCTCTGTATTGACCTTTTTTCTTGTAACCAGTTCCTCTTTCAGAATTGCCCTTTCCAGCTCTTTCTGCTTTGTGTACTTTTGTGAATAGTCACAGCTTCTGAGCATGTGGTCAAATCAGGTTTGCCAGCATATTTGTGCCTACAGAGTGTGGGCACTGCTTTGGAACAGCCAAGGAAAAGGATTCAGATAATGGGATGAAAAGAAAGCAGTGGGTGACAGCTTTTCTCTTCTGATTGGATCACTTAACCAGGGACTTGTCAAACTTTTAGATCACATCTGATAAAAAATACTGTTAAAAAACTCTCTTCCCCCTCCTCCACAGCACAATAACAGAAAGAATTAAAGAGATGGAGAGAAGGATGAAAACATTCAGAGAAAGTTTTCTTTTGACAAAATAGACACCAACTTTGTATTGCTATTACCTGTGCTAGACACTGGCTGCTGGCTAACTTCTTGCAGCCATCCATTAGAAATGAACTGAAGAAAGAGCCTTTAGCAACATTAACATTCAGGTTTAGGAAGAAATGTTGTGTGTCACGAGCAGAGAGGAAGAAGTCTTGATCCACTTACACAGAACAAAGGAGATCATTCATAATAATATTAACACTAAAATATAATAGTTATGTAGGTGTCTGATAAGAAGAGCAGGAATAAATGAGCTGCCATGGTAATGGAAGCTGGAATTAAGACTATTGGGATGCCACCCTCCTCTGTCCCCAGGGAACATCCCTCACCTGGAAGTGTTAAGAAGTGAGGGGCAGAGGGACAGCAGGTTCTCTCTGACTGTAGAATAATCACAGAATCACAGAATAGTTTGGGTTGGAAGGGACCTTAAAGACCATCTCATTCCAACCCTCTGCCAAGGGCAGGGACACCTTCCACTATCCCAGCCTGCTCCAAGCCCTGTCCAACGTGGCCTTGGACACTTCCAGGGATGGGGCAGCCACAGCTTCTCTGGGCACCCTGTGCCAGGGCCTCCCCACTCTCACAGGGAAGAACTTCTTCCTAATATCCAAACTATATATTCATGGTGTTCAGTAGTCTGTGACTGATTAAGTTCTTGCTTTGCTCAAATGCAACTTTTTATTCCCAGAAAACCTGCTATGAAGGCAAATTAATTAAATGAATAAGATTTATAGACGTCTCAATAGGTTTTAAAACAGAGTAATTTTCTGTTCTATGAAAACAGGTTTCACTGATGAATTCAACAACTTCCACCTACATTTAAGCACCTTTGTGCTGTGTTTCAGATCCTTGTGCTGCAGTGGCAGGTAACTGGAGAATAACTTTGGACTTTGAAAATCTTTGAACAGCAGTGCAAATTATGAAGAGTTTATGAAGATTGATTCAATCTTATTGTAAGCTAGAGATGGACAAGAGGAACTTTCAAGCAATGTCCAGATCAGCAAAACTGAACTTTAAATTTCAAGGCACTGTCTCACTGTGTCTGACTCTGCAGTGAAATCCACTTCCACAAAATTTCTGAAGTCCAGAGACTTAATAAGGCCTCAGGTATTGGAAACAGCTCATCAAAAAGAGACAACTGAAATAGGTCAGCTGAAATCTCTTCTGTGGGATTCACTGCCTGCAAGTGAAGCTGAAGGTGAAAAGCTCAGCTGGTTCTGTGCATGGATGAGGTCTCTAATGTTAGGGGGGATAAACCTCATCCATTACTTAGTTTAATCCATTAATAGTTTAATACTTAGACTAATGTAAGGTGATGCCTTAAACTGGACCTTGAAAGTTTTCCAGAGGGTTAGGGTGTCCCTCAGGGAGGAAGGATGGCAAATGCTGGATTTAATGGTCAATGCTGTGAAACAGCTGTGGGTGTGAAACAGCCTCTCCAGGCTCTTGAAAGGATTAAGTACAGGATGATTTCAAGCAAAGAACCAGAGTGGCCTAAGAGAGACCACAGGGTTGGCAGACCTGTGCATGTCCAGATGAGGAATGCCAATGCTCCCAGAGAGACAGGAGTGCCTTTATGGCTGTTTTGTAAATAAAGCACATCACTGAGCAACCACACCCATGTCCTACCATCCCCTCTCACCCCACTGGTGTGGCTTTGCAAGGCTCCCACAGACCCAGCCTCTCAGGCCAAAGGTGCTTGTGTTATCCCCACACAAAATACTGAACTGAACATCTCCTGAAAGATGCCATTATCAGTATTTAATCCTCCTGAGGTCAGGAAGGGATGTAGTCAAAACAATCTGCAAGGCTCAAAGGAAACAAAAATAAAGCTTGGTTAGAATGTTGGGTTTTGTTTTCTCAGCTACCTTACATCCCACCACTATTTATGTAACATTGTTATGTTTCTTTCTCTCCCTAAAAAAAAAAATATCCTGCTTAATTAATTGGTCTGCAATTCCTTTTTTTTTTTGCCCCCAGAGTCTTTGGCAGCAATTCCATATAACCTGATAAGAGGGGGTTTCACAGCATCTGCCAGACTGGGATATTAAAATTTATTTCTAAGATCACAACAGTGCAATTTTGTTATCATACAGAAGAGTTGGAGAAGGTGGAACAATTCTGATTAGTTACAAAGATTTGCCACATGTTTTTGGGTGGAAGCAAATGCTGTTCCTTTCTTCTGGGCCACAAAGGACCAGAACAGGAGTGGGAGGCCATGGATGCACCCAGCCCACCTCAAGCCCCTGTGGTTTTGTTGTGCAGTGCTCTGGGGTCATGCTCACAACAGCAGTGGGGTCATGAGAAGGAAGATGGGGTGGGGAAGGACGCTCAGAGCAGATAGAATTAAACTTCAGCCCTCTAGCTCACCTCCAATTTCATATTTATGCAGAGATTTTAAGGAATGCTTAATGCATGTCCTTTGGGCCCAGAATGATTAATGTGGAGCCTGCCTGGGCTGATGGGGAGATGGATGAGCAAACATTTCTGTGGTGATTCAGAGCTGGCAATTCTAATGAACAGCCTCCCAAGATGATCAGATCAAGTAAGCCACTTTGAGCTTAATAGATTTTGGGAGACAGTGCTTGGCTAAAGGTTCAAAACAAAACAAAATAAATATATTTCTCTTTGCCTTGCACCTTGTTGTGAGAATAATTTACAGTGGCATCTGATCTATTCCTCTCTGATGATGTCTTCTCTTCAAGTCAGCCAATCACTTTCCATTCTAAACGTTAATTCATAGATGATTACTGACATTCATCAGGTAATACTGAAACTGAGTCCTGAGCTAAGAATTCAGGCTCTAAAAGGACATTTTCAGACACAGGCCTGGCTAGTTATGGATCCCTCCAGGACATAAAGGACAGCCATACTATTATGGACACAGAACTCATGAACTGTAGAATAATTAAGGCTGGAAGGGACCTCAGAAGGCCTCTGGTCCAATGCCAGGATCAGAGCACATCCAGAACAGCAGTTTTATCCAGTTTTGAAATTATGTCAGGGTCTTATCTAGTCATTTTGAGTACAAACAAGGATGTAGATCTCAAAACACCTTTGAGCCTCTCTTCTAGTGCTTAAACACCCTCACTATGATATTTTTTCTGCCATGATTAATCCACTATCCCAGGTTGCTCCAAGCCCCATCCAGCCTGGCCTTGAACACTTCAAGTGATGGAGCAGCCACAACTTCTCTGGGTAACCTGTGCCAGGGCCTCCCCATTCTCACAGGAGTAAATTTCTTCCAAATATTTAATCTAAACCTGCCCTCTTTCAGTTTAAAGCCATTCCTTCTTGTCCTGTCACTAAATGCTCTTGTAAATTCTATCTATCCTTATTTCAAAAAACTCCATCTTATACTTTTTTTTCTTTAATCCAGTGTTACCTGAAATTAAACTCAATCTCTAATCTGTGAGTTGATGGAAAAAAAATTTGAGGAGCATCTTGATTTTTGCAGTCATTGAAAAAGAAGTTCATAAGCTGAAGTCATTCTTCTGAAGTGGCAGTCAACATAAATGCATACAGACTTTTCATTATGCCAGTTTTCGTAACATCTCAAATTCTCAGAAACCTCTCATTGTCAATTTTCTCGGAAGTCCAGAGATGCTCTTTTCCACTTGGATTAAATGAAATTTGCATATTTTTGCCTTCTAGTGCTAGTAGATTTTCTCTGTGTCCAAAAAAACCCAGCTCTTTTTCCATGAAGTCTCTAAACAAATTAATGAGTCGAGTGCCAACAGCCTTTTGTGCCCATCTGTGGCACAGACAGTTCGTTTCAAAACTGCTTCAAAACTTTTCAGAAGCAATAAAATATAAAAAATTAAGCAATAAAATATATATAAAAAAGTAAACTTTGTTTCTAAGCTGCTGCTTCTCCTTGGATTCACTGCAGTAATTTGTGTATAAGCTGTTGGCTTGGAAAGAGGAAAGGGCAATGGAGCTGGGGAAGGGGCTGGAGCACCAGGAGAGGCTGAGGGAGCTGGGGAGGCTCAGCCTGGAGAAAAGGAGGCTCAGGGGGAACTTTCTGGCTCTGCACAACTCCAGACAGGATGGGGCAGGTGGGGTTGGTCTCTTGTCCCAAGCCACAAGTCGTAGGACAAGAGGAAATGGTCTCAAGTTGCAGCAGGGGAGGTTTGGATTGGATATTTGGAATAATTTCTTCACTGAAGGGGAGGTCAGGCATTGGCAGAGGCTGCCCAGGGCAGTGGGGGAGTCACCATCCCTGGAAGGGCTCAAAAAATGTGGAGATGGGGACAGGGTTTAGTGGTGGGCTTGGCAGGGTGCAGTTAATGGTTGAACTTGATGATCTCAGAGGTCTTCTCCAACCTCAGTGGTTCTTTGATTTAATGATTTAATGGCTCTCACTGCAGCCAACCAAGCCAGTGCAGGGGCTGTGTGAAACACTGTGTCTTGTGGAAATGAAGGAAAGGGAGGTGACTGCTCTCCCAGGTCAAATGTCCACTCCAAAAGAAAGGAAATAAACTAATTTCATTTGAAATTCTTTGCCTGGACTGCAATTTAACAGCTCCACTCTTTCCTTTCAGTGATGCCACATCTGCCAGACCAAATCACTGAAAATCAGGACCTTTTATGGTGGTATCAGGTATTAGCAAGGTGTCCTCTTTGCTTGGAGCTCAGGGTATGTTTGTTTAAATCAAGGGAGGCTAGATGTTAGGGAGGAAAAAAAACCAACTCTTTTCTAATTCATTTTCCAGACTTCACAGATAGGACTCTGCCAAAAGGACAGAAACTTTAACAACTTCATAGAATAGAATCAAAGCATCCCAGAATATCTCAGCTTGGAAGGGATCCATAAGGATCATTGAGTCCAACCCTTGCCAAGTCTGTAGGCAAACTCTTCTTTGGAACAAACTCTCACATTCTGAGTGTTTCTAAGATGCTAGTTTTGATCTTTAAATCCAGTTTTAGTTGTAGAGAAGTTTTGAAGCTACCCAGACTGAGATGCTCAGATATTGTGGGAACTGGACTGACTGGTACAACATAAAGATACCAGAGCCAGTAGAATTTTCCTCTTTATTTCAATTTATGCAGGTTTGTCATGCACATGGTTCTGCTTTCTGTGACTCTGTCAAAATGCAGCCTTAAGTAATATTTCTGCCATTTGCTCAGATTCCAGTAACTGCTATTAATGCTTTCCCTATACTCAAACCAAGTGATTTTCACATAAAACAGATTGAGAAATAGTCTCAACATTTCAAAAATCTCACTGCAATATCTCTATGGGCACTTTAAAAATACAGGCAATAAATTCATTGCACAATTTCCTTTCCTCAAAAAATACTAAAAGATTAATTAATTCATCTCTCCTGATTCTCTTTTTGAAGGCAATCCATAATTTTTGAGCTCTGCTACAGATAGTCACTGGCATTTTGTAAGTACCCAGTGGCATGTGGATCAAATATAGGATGGGAAAGATGCAGCTGAGATCACAGCACTATTAGAACTTTAAATTAATGGATTTTCCAGGCTTTTTGCTTGTGTCATCATCCAGAGCAGGCCTGGCACTGTGGGGGATGAGTAACCTGATAAAGACCATTACATGCATTTAAAGAACCCAACTCTGTCATAACTGGAAAACCTGAAGTATTTAAAACCTTCTGAGACAGGAAATAATCAGTCCATCTATCCCAGAGACAGGAATATCAGGCTCACTGAGGAGATAATAACGAGGCTTCAGTGAAATCCATCAAGATTTGAGGCTATTTTCCCCTTTTAGAGCAAAATCTGGTACCTCATGGGGACTGAGTGGCATTACCTTCATCACCACTTCCAGTAGGGATGCCTGGGAGCAGCTGAGCTTTTAAAACAGTATTGTGTAAGATGCAAATCTGTTTTCTGGACAATATGATTACAAACCCAGAAAGCTGTGAAAATCCACTACTTTCTTCTATGCTGTGCAAAGCTGAGGCTAGAACAGGAAATTTCACCCTTTAAAAGCTTTGTGATACTCCAAAAAAGCATTTCCACTGTACTTTAAGACAAGCCCAAAGTCTTTTCACAGTTTTGAAATAGACAATACTGTAATATTTGAGGGAGGGTTTTGGACTTATATCTCAGAGTAGTCAGAGAGCTGCCATGGTTTAGCTGTCAAGTGGAAGTTGTACACTAGATGTAAATATACAACTACAGGGAAGATTTCACTCCCAAATCCAGCTGCTTGTGGGTGTTCACATGTGAGCAGAGTGAATGGGCATGCAGTGGAGAGCCAGCCCAGACTGCCAGCAAAAATGGTGAGCAGATGGAGGTGTCTGTTGTAGGCTAAGCTGATGAGAAAAAGGTTGTATTCACTGGCTTGAATTACTGACACAGAACCATTTGAGAAGCCCCATTCCATCCCACTTGGCTTTCCCACTTCCCAGTCAGCTGTGAATCTTCTCTGTGTCAGCTGCTAAGACCCACGTGGGTGTCTCAGGTACTCTGCAGCCTCCCAGGCAGCATCTGATGTCTGTGTTTGGGGAAATGAAACAAAATCCCAAGCGGGGCATCTTCACCTTGGGCTGACTCCCTCAGAAAGGCCCATTCCCACTGTAACAGCTGGAAAATCAGTTCAGGAACCTTTCCAGATCTGCCTGCAGATTGTTATCAAGGCCTAGAAGTACATGAGGTGAATCATCCTCCTTTTGACAAGCCTAATTATGTCTGAACTCATCTAGGTTACAGGAGACGGGAATTGGCTCATGGCTTTGGACACACAACTTCAGACTGCTGTAGGGAAGGGGGTATTTGGATATTTCTCCCATTAAAAACAGCTGAAAGAGTGCAAGAACAGCCAAAAGAGTGAAAACCTGGTGTGAACAGCCAACTGCTCCTACCCAAGTGCACTGGGGTGATGGAAAGTCCTGACTGGCTATGAAATCACCTGGCCCCTCATGGCCACTGTGACACCAGTGAAAAAGAGGAAAAAACCAAAAGAAAAGGACATTAAAAAGGCCTGCTGTCCATAAGAAGATACTCTTTTTGCATTAACAGTGTAGACCTGATGAATATGACAAGTAGAATCATGGAATCTCCTGAGCTGGAAAGGACCCACAAGGATCATCCAGCCCATCCCCTGGCCCTGCACAGACACCCCAACAATCCCACCCTGTGCACCCCTGGGAGCATTGTCCAAATGCTCCTGGAGCTCTGTCTGTGCCCATTCCCTGGGGAGCTTGGGCAGTGCCCACCACCCTCTGGGGAAAGAACCTTTCCCTGATATCCAACCTGAGCCTCCCCTGACACAGCTTGAGGTAAATGTAGCTCTACACATGCCTGTATTGATTTAAACTCCCTATTTTTTTAAGAGGCAAATGGAATGGTGAGAATTTATGGAAGGAAATTTGGAAGAACTGAGAACACTCTGCTGCCAGTGTATAAAAGGGGCATGTGCTTAACGTGAGAAAGCTGTGCTGCTTCTTGTTAACATCACCTCAGAATTAATGAGGAAGAGGGGAAATTACTACTGTAAACAAAAATAAAATAAAATTTAAAAATAAATAAAATAAAATTAAATTAAATACTGGTGCTCCCTTAGCTGAAGTACAGAAAAAATTGCAGAGCATCTGGGTCAGAAGCCATGCCCGTTCTTTCTCATAGCCCACAATGAGATTAGGAAGCAGCACAAACAAAATTTGTATCAATACAGCAGAAATAATGAAATATGGAATTAATTTCTGCATAGAACTAAAATTGTAGCTGGACAAAGATGACACACTTAAATGCAGGTAAAGGAGACACTGGTAAGTAGGGGAAAGAAATAAATCACTCTTGGGAGAGGAATTCAAACACTGAGGGATATTAGTGAAACATTTCTTGTTGAGTAGCAGTACCTGAAGTTAATTCTGATTAAATTTGTTTCCAACCCTCTTTTCTGAGTGCAACAGGCACTGATCACTCAGAGAAAGTTACCCACAGAGAAAAACTCACTCAGGTCAGTATAGCAGTATAAAAAAAGGGTCACCTGCAGCATATCCTTAGCAGTAGTCCAGCTCAGTAGTAATTAGGTATGCCCAGAAATCATATTTTTAATTAATGAGAAACTTCAAGGAAGTATTAAAATGAAGAACAGAGATTTTATCATCTGAGAAAACTTCTTTCCCTGTGCTCTGACCTCACTAGCAATGGCCTGAATTTGACAAAGCTTTGAGATCAAAGGACACCAGAAAAGAGGGCTGGGGAATTCAGGTGCCCATTAAGAGCCTTCTACAAGAGACTGGTGGGACTGTGACCCCCTGTAAAAATATCTCATGTCTCTGTAATCAGGCATTCAAGCAAGTTCCACCTCCCAAGGATTAATTACTCACCTCACCATTCAAGAAGCAGTAAAATACTGACACAAAGAAACCCTGGAAAGAAGAGAAAACGGTCAATTCTTAGGTATTTTAACACTTCCATGCATAGACGGAATTGCCACTTCAGCTGGGCTGAAGCATCTCAGCAGCATCCAGCTGCCTCCCAAACTGGCACAGACCCCTCAGAGGTGCTGTGCCACGTCTGACAGCTCTGGGGGGATGTCCCAGGCACTTACAGGGGCTGTTAAATGGCTTCAGATGGCCTTGTGTGGGCAAGTGCATCATCAGATTGCTTAAATTCACCTGAGCTGAAGGGCTCTGTGCAATCTGCAAGATGTGTACCATGTTTTTGAGACACTGAGCATCAGCAGATAAAAAATACAATCAATTTTAGGGAATGAAACATGTGGATTGCTTCCTTGGTAAAGTCTAAGGTTCCTTCCCTTACAGAATAAGAGGGACATTTTTCATTTTGAATATTCAGCCCTGATTTAGGGTGGGATGCTCTGTGTTTCTAATATAAACATGCAATCAATAAAAACAGTAACCCAGCTCTAGATTTGGCTTGACAGCTGGATGTTTCTATTGATATCCTGGGTATCAGAGCATTTGTTCCTGCACACAGGAGGTGAAACATCAATGACAAACAAGTTTCCATTCTAGTTCAAGAGGTAAAGCTGTAGGACACACCTGGGCAGAAAGGAGTGGCCAAAGGTCCTTCAGTCACTTTTGGGTTTGTGTCAGGTTCAGAAGTTGGGGCAATTGCTCCCATTCTGCCTTTTCCATCCTGGCAGAACTCCTGCTAAACTCAGGGCAGGGAGGAGATGGGGCTGATGGCTCGGTGTCACCACTGCAGGAGAGCTGGGCTGAGTAACACAGCTGAACTTTTCCTCTAGCAAATCCAACAGGTAGGAGTTGTTTCCCTTTGGTTTAGCAACATGCAGTGCAAGTCTCAGCCCACTGTGTGCTCTGGGAAGAGAGAGGTACCTTGGGAGGGGATCCCTCATCCTCTCTCAGGAAGGTGGAATGAAACATTTTCTTTCCTCCAGTGACTTTTAGGTGAGGAGCTGAACACGGTGCTGATGTTAAAGGAAATTAATCCCTCCACTCCACACCTGAGAGGAGCTCTCCACCCCATAACACACACTTAGAGATCTGTTATGTATGTGTGAACTAAGATGAGCTATTTGCAATTAATATTTCCATCAAGGATTTCACTGCCCAAAGTTTCATGGCTGAAAAGCACTGTGGATCCTTTCAGCAGCAGCTGGTACCAGCTGTGAACCTGCTCTCTTACCTGAAAAGACTGAAGGAAGGAATTGAAATAGATGAAAACGATCTGGGAAATGTCATCCTCGCCAGGGTTGACAAAGAAAAGCATGTAGGTGATGCCAAGGAGGGGCAGGAGAACCAAAGTGGCCTTGACTGCCTTCCTGTGGGCAGGGAGGAGAAAACAAGTGAGCACAAGGAAGAACAACAGTGTTGGGGGTGGAAAGGAAGAGCATGGAAAGGGTCACAGCCTCCCCTGTCTGACCAGTGCCTCCTCACTTGGAGAAAGTGCTCTGGGAAAGCCTTTGCCTTTGAATCCTGCTGTTTCTCCCACACTCTGAACCCCAGGGGGTGAATGGAAACCTTATTTACATCCCTCCCTTTCCCTTTACTCTTCCTTTTCTCTCCTATCAACAATGCTTGCATTAGGCTGAAGCCTTGAGATTGTCTGCAGGTTTGGTGAGTGATTTCTTCCACCTCAGGGAGATGTGATCAGTGCACAGCTCAGCTGAGATCTGCTCTGTGCCCATCATTTGATTTTGACTGGAGTGTAAACACACAACTCAACTGCTCAGGGCTTTCTTGGAAATAACAAATCACAAAGCAGGTGGTGCACAAGGAAGTATCAGTGATTATTAACAGAATTATTAGGGGCTAGTCCTTATTATTGGTGCTGTAGTAGTGCCTTGAGGTGTCAGCTGAGAACAGCATGTCATCTTACTGCTGTGCAAATAAAAGACTGCAATTTGGCTAAGTCTGTATAAATCTCTGTGTAATGCCACAACAGGTAGGTAAAGACAGAACACAGAACCATTGCCAGTGTCAGGATAAAATGACAGCCTTAACAAACCAGCTGCTACATTATTTAATATCTGCTTAACAAAGGTTTGGACTGCTCAGCTTTAGAGCATGAAGGCTTGCCCCAGGCTTTGTTGGAATTCTAAGGGTATCCATTTGTGACAAAGACAATTCCCTCACAGAGACTGCAAGGATAAAATCACTGTCATCTTTTCAAGAACAATGGCAGTTGCTGTAGATTGACTCAGATTCTAGTATCTCTAATGCTCCCTGTACGCTGCAGAAGAGATAAAAATGTACTGAGATTGGAATCAGGGCTTCTTCATGCTGGTTTAGTTTTATGGCATGAGGTTTGAGCATGAAAAAGAAGTATTTTTCCCTTCATTTCTCAGGAAATGTGCAGAGAAGGGTCTAAAGATCAGACCACTGCACAAACTTCATCTTTGTCCCCAAACCCAGACAGGAGTAAAAGGAAGGAATCAGGCAAAACAACAAAACCCATCACTGCAGCAAAACTGCCTCCAAGTCAAGAGCAGACTGGTTTGAGGACATCAAGATTCAACTCAGCTGGATACCCTGAGACTTCATCCAGAAATGACTTAGAGGATTATGACCACTTTACTCCACAAAACCTGTGCCATTTCCCACTGTAAGGACCTGGCAATCCATAAGTCCTCCAAACAAGACACTGCAAATGGTGAGAGAAGGGCACTCAGCATCTCCTGGTCTGAGCATTAGAAAGAGCACATATTCATCACAGAACCACAGAATGGTTTGGGTTGGAAAGGTCTTTAAAGATCCTCTTATTCCAAACCCCTCCCATGGGCAGGGACACCTTCCACTCTCCCAGGCTGCTCCAAGCCCCATCCAACCTGGCCTTGGACATTTCCAGGGATGGGGCAGCCACAGCTTGTCTGGGCACCCTGTGTCAGGGCCTCCCCACCCTCACAGGGAAGAATTTCTTTCTAGTATCCAATCTAAAGCTGCCCTCTCTCAGTTTGAAGCCATTCCCTGTGTCCTGTCACTCCAGGCTCTTGTAAATAGTCTCTGTCTTTCTTGTTGGCTCTTCAGGCACTGCAAGGCCACAATTAAGTCACCCCAAAGCCCTCTCCAGGCTGAACAATCCCAGCTCTCCCAGCCTTTCCTCCCAGCAGAGCTGCTCCATCCCTCTGATCATCCTGGTGCCTCCTCTGGACTCTCTCCAGCAGCTCCACATCCTTCTGTACTGGGACCTCAGGGCTGGAGGCAGCACTTATTGGCTATATCCTCATGTACATATAGAAATTGATAAAGTTCCTGCCCTCACATGACAGCAAATCCTTCAGATTTCACTGAAAAGGCGAAATTTCAGGTGTGTGTTGGGGCACGTGCAGGCCTGAAGAGAAATGGAGTGGACACCAAAAATGCAGACAAGCTTTTATGGAGAGCCTGCAAAGACAAATACTCTGTGTCTAAAATCTGAGTCCCATCAACAGTGGCACCTGGAAAGACAAAGATGGGACAAGGGCAGGACAATCAAGGCAATGCTTTAACACAGCAGGAATCACAGGCTGACTTACCTGTACTGTATTGTTTCTGAAGTGGTTGAAGCTCTCAGCTTTGTCATTAAAATCCTAACTATGTTAAATAGAAATACAAAATTTATCTGCAAAAGAAGGAAGAGACAGGAAAAAAACACAACCAGTGAGTCAAATAATGGCTTAAAGGATGCGATACACCCAAAAATATACATTTTATAGCTTCAATCTGACTGAAAACAGCCTTTTGGCTTTACCATTGATTGCAACAGACTCAGAAGTTTACTAGAAATACCAGGTTATACAGCAAACCTCCAACAGCTATTAATGTTTCCAAAACAGCAGTGAAAATGGAATACATAATTACTGGCCCTAGCAAGGAACTTATTTTTACCCTCTTTTCTCCTTTTCTGGGTGCAAAGGTGAGATTGATGGATTTACCACTCCCCTTTTCAATCTGCTGAGCTGGGTAATTATTATTTGTGCCTGCAGACTCACCACTGAGAATTGAGATTTGCTCTAATTACTATTGTTGTAGCATCTGCTAGCAAGCTTCTTGCACAGGCTTCCTCAGTGTAAACAGGAAATAAATTAAAAAAAACCCAGCAACTGAAGAGAAGAGTGATTTGTAGACTGATCAGTGGAAGGATTTGGCTGCTAGGAGCAAGTTTTGAGTTGCTTGCAGTGCCTGAAGTGGGGCATCAAGACACGGGTCTGTCCCAAAGTTGTCAGAACCACACAACTCTTGAGGTCCCAGCACAGCTTGAGAGAAAATATTTACCTCACACACATTCCCAGAGTCCCAGGGCTCCTGGCATTTTGCAGCCCATGAATGGAACAATTCTGTGATTGGCATCCAACTGTTTACAAACACTGCAGCAGAGCTGACAATTTACATGTGTACTCAAATTATGCTCCTTTTTTCCCCATGCTATGGGGTGTATTTCCACGATTCCATACCCTGGTATCCATCACAGCATTCCCTGTGGCTCCTGTAACATGGTTTACAACAAAAGGTGCAGTAAGCACCTCAGCAGACACTGGGTGAGTGGCAGCCCTGGGAATTGTGTGCATTAAACACTCACTGTGTGAGATGCAAAACCTCTGCTCTAGGAGTTAGCAGGACATTTTGGGATTTTATTTTCTTAGCAGAGCAGAGCCCTGGGGAGTACAAGAAATAAATAAAACAGTGCAGCTTGTGTATTTGTTCTTGTTGGAATTGGTTTTGTCATATTAAGAGCTTGAAGTCAACTGGTTCAAGCTTTATTTGTCAGAGATGAAAACAGCCTCATATCAGTGGTTTGAATTGAATCTTACACTCCTCACACTGGTGACTGCACCATTCTTCAATACCAGAAGGAGAAATGTTCAGGCAGTCTCTGCTCAGGGGGAGGTGGATGGTGGTGGATCTTTCTTCACCCACAGAAAGAAAACTTCCAACTCTGAAATTCTGCCTGAATCTTGAGGCTCTTCACCAGCTCAGAGCCTTGTCTGGGTTACTTTTGTCAGGAATGCAAAAAAGGCAGCAATACAAAACTTGCCACTTTTGCAATTGTAGTGGAAAATGTCAGACTGAATTGCAGACTCCCAGGTAAGAGCAAATCCCAAATATCAGTAGGACTAAACACATGGATTAACACAGTCAACTGGACTGAAAAAGGCATTTCAAGTTTCATGAGTCCTACTTGGATGTGACAGCACCCTGCCATCTGAACTGGAAATTCAAATTGCCACAGTCTGGATCAGAAAATCCGGGATTTTGGCCTTCTCTGAAATCAAACTGCAGAACCGTGATTCATCAGTCCAGAAGGAGAATTGCTAGCTGAAAATTCTGGGAGTTATTTCACCAGAAACACTCTTATTCTATAGAAATCCATTTTTCATTCTCCCAGTTCAATAAACATGGCTGTATCTACTGAGGTTCTGTGACATTACACTCTATGAAAGCTTAAAAAGTGTTTTGAGGCACCAACATTTTGTCTCTATTAAGGTTTCTCTGAGACATCTTTAAGAGTTGGATAGGCTCACCCCTGAAATGCAGGGCTTAGCAAGCAAATAATTCCAAGGTAAAAGATGAAAATGTGGTCACATCAAAATACTTATTTTTAGTTTTGCTGACAAGAAGCACATTTCAGTGCATTCACTTTTAATGATTTCTTAAAAAAAAATCGCACTCCATTTCAGAAAGACACTTGGCTCAGTAGGACCTTTTAGCAGCACTCAGAGAGGTCGGATCTGAAGATCAATTTTCATAATCATTGCATAATCAGATGGGATTTTAATTGTCCATTTATCCTCCCTGGGCCTGAGAGGATGAGGACTGGGGGGATGATGGCTGGAGTTGGCTCAGGAGAGAAGCCACAAGCTGGGAATCAAGCAGGGAGCAGGCTGCTGCACACAGCCCACAAGAGCTGAAGGCTTGCAAATGAAAATGGAGCTATTTTCTCAGCTGGAGAGAATCCATCCAGCTCCAGTGACCACAGTGAGTCTGATTTACAGGCAAAGAAGACGAAGCCTCTGGTGTTTATTCCTCATAGAGACAGCAGTGTTTGAAAGGAAGGGAGATCTCACTGCCCTGCAAAGTGAGTTTTCCTAGAAAAGAGCCCCAGTGCTGTATTGAGCAAAGTACACAATTATTTGTCAAGGACCTTTTTGTTATTATTGGAGCTCTCTGTCAACAGACTAATTTCTGAGAGCTGGGCAGCTCTAACAAAACCCACACATCTGTTCCATAAATGGAGGCTGAGGAAAGGGCATTGAAGAGAGGTAATGATGACAGGCAGTGCATCCTTTTTATTTATCTTTGAGCTCATTTTAGATTTTCATTCATTTCTGTTTATCCATGTTTTCTGCTTCCTAATGGAAAACAAAACTGAGGATTTTTACCTTGATATTTATGGACAGATGAAATGAATCCAAAGGTGAAGTCTTCAAGACAGAATAAAATGGCTTATTCCTTCTTCTCTTTTATTTATGCAAGGCTAAGAATATTGTTATTGCTGGAATAAGAGCCTCTCCAACTACAGATGGGAAAGAAAAGTTTTCATATCTTGCCAGGGCTTTGGAAGTTTAGTCTTTCCATTTCTAAATTGAGATGAAAATTCAGACCCCCCAAAATAGAGTTATAAGCCAGTGATCCAAAAAACACTTGGGCCATCTGTTTTGGCACTGCTCAATTATAACCTGAACACACAAGCCCAGAAACTCTGCTGAACCAAAAGAAACTTTTCAGTAAATGATTTTGGCCATAAAATTTTTCTTCCATAAAAAGCCGAACTCCATTTGAGAGGAAATTTATCTCCCTTAGCAAGATGAAATATCCAAAATGCGCACAGAGGCAATGCTGACTCTGAGGGCTTCTCTGCAGCTTTCCCCAAGCCCAGGAGTTTAAAAGGGGAGTCATTAAGCTCTTTTCTTTCCCTTTTGAGAATTCAATGGACACCTGGCATTGATTTTGCTTTATTTTTCTGCTGGGCTTTGTGTTTCATGCTTCACAGAAAGCTCGTGCTTCTGTGCTTCCCAGAATGTTTGTTCCTCCCCACTCCTAGGAATTGTAAAAATTATTGTATTTAGACTTTGTATTTTTATGCAATGTTATAAAATCCACCTCAGGCTAAGTAAGCCAAATTGGGATCAGAGCAGTTAGTGGGAGCATTGAATGCTGCCATCCTGACCTCAGAGGAACACTCTGCCAGTTTATTAATGCTTTCTTTTAATTGTTCTCCCATGCTGTCCTGACCTGATACTCACACAGGACTTTTCATCACAAAAGTTCCCTTTCCAAAAGTCACAGGCACCACAATGAGTCCTTTGGGCAAAGGGCTGGAATATACTTTTATTTACCATAATAATGAGATGTGATTGAGAAGAATGAACATTTCACAAACAGAAGCAGAAATTCCAGAAAATAAGAGACATTGTAGAGTGTACATGGCACTGGACACCTTGTTTGACATTATTGACTCCACAACTGCAAAATGTAAACAGCAGGAAGATAATAATAGAAATGATGGCAAAATTGGAGATAAAATCTGGATGGAGTGTAATTAAACTAGCACATTATCTTTGTCCCCCGTGCAGCTAGGAGAGCTTGCAAAGCAGTAAAAATTATAATAAGAGTCTTGCAAGAAAAACTCTAGGATGTCAGCAGGTCATGAACTG
Organism: Climacteris rufus; assembly: GCA_013398175.1. Lineage (NCBI taxonomy): Eukaryota > Metazoa > Chordata > Aves > Passeriformes > Climacteridae > Climacteris > Climacteris rufus. The sequence goes on along the minus strand of VZRZ01015299.1, from coordinate 1,143,603 downwards.
CAACCGTGCAGCAATGGAAGAACTGTTCATCTTTAGAGAGAAAAAAAATCTAAAAAAATCAATAGGAAAACTAACTTAATCAGTGTTTGAGAAAAAACATAAGCCAGTCCAATAGGAAGGAGAAGGGAAATGGAAAAATATATATCAATAATAATAATATTTAAATCTCAGTCTCTGAAAAGAACAATGCAGAAGTGGAAGCCTAAGTGTGAAGAGAGTCAGCAGAAACTAAGAAAATATTCAGAGAAGCAATTATATCAGCAAGGAAGATGCTTGCACAGGAGCAGGGAATGCTTTTCAGCAAAAGAACCCCATCAATGAAATGCTTATAGCTCCATACACAGGTGAGATGATTCTATATATAAAACGGCAAGCGAGCAAACTTGTATGTATTTTTAGAAAAGCAGAAGAAAGGAACTTCAGCAGTGTGGATTATGATATTTTAAATGGAGCATGACAGATCAAAAGAAGTGAAGACAGTGACAGGACAAGGGGGAATGGCTTCAAACTGAGAGCAGGTTTAGATGGGATATTGAGAAGAGATTCTTCCCTGTGAGGGTGGGGAGGCCCTGGCACAGGTTGCCCAGAGAAGCTGTGGCTGCTCCATCCCTGGAAGTGTCCAAGGCCAGGTTGGATGGGGCTTGGAGCAACCTGGGATAGTGGAAGGTGTCCCTGCTAGTCCCCTCTCTGAATTCTAGAAGTCTTGTTATTTAGCTTAAATATATTATTGGTCACTTATGAAAACTTTCTTTTTATCCACAATCCTAATAATCTTAAGCAACTCCATTCTCTGATGTGACACACTTAAAAACCTCCATGTCTTTCCATAGCCAAAATTAAACAAACTCAGATCTTTACTGAAAATTTCTTCATGACATGGTCTTCCACAGCATCAGCCAGTGGTTGCTATAAGTAAATATTGGTATTTCCCATAACCTGAAGCTGAACTGGACAAATTCTTTGTAAAGAAGAGCATTTGTAGAAACAAGGTGTGAAGGGGAAGAGGGACGTGGTTTGTGAAGTCCTCTGAAGGAGCCAGCATGGGGACAGGGGAGATCCAGTGGACACCCTACTCAGGTTTCCGGAAGGAATTATCCAAATTTGCTGCTCCAAAGGTTCCCATAGAAATTTGGCTGTTGCAGGTTTGGAGGGAAGAGCACCAAGCATAAAAACACAAGGAAAAAAGGGCAGGAATATATATACATCTATATAAATAAGTCTATTTTCTCAATGGAAAGAGATACCACCACATCTGTGCTGTTCCACACAGATCTGTAAAAGGGAATGAAGAACAGGCTGACAGGTTTTTATTGGCATCAAACTCCTTAGAATAGGAGAAATAAAGACTGATTGCAAAGAGCTGTCCAGGGACTCCCAACACTGAGTGAGCAGGCAATAATGTGGCACAGGAAACCACATGATAAAAAGGTAACACCATGGGGGAGGCAAATAATCTGAGCTTCACATGGAGAGTTATGAGCTCTGGGAGTTTTCATTCATAAAACAAATGCTGGAATGACACTCACTGGCTCCCTGAAAACCTCATCTCAGTTCCCAGTGAAAGAAAAGCAACAAAAAAAATGTTTGGAATTACTGAGCCAGAAAAAGAAAATAAACCAGTCAACAGGATGCTGCTGTAAAAACCCATTGGTGTGGTCACACCTTGATCACTGGGGCAGGCTTTGATCTTGCCACCACAAAAATGCTTCATCTTTAATGATTATAAAGACCACTTGGGTACCTGTGGTTTTGTCTCCTGAGCAAAATTCCACTCTGCAATAAGGACACTTCACTCCTCTGTAGCACTTGTCATGCAGGAATTTCAAAGCGAGGGAAGACAAATATTATTAAAGTTGTTTTATAGCTGGGGGAACTGAGCTTTGAGCAGCAATCTCACTTGTTCAGAACAAAACAGCTGATGAAGGCAGAGGCAGAAGTGAACCCCAGATCCTCCCACCAGCTCACACACCCACTCCTGCCAGCAGTAATTGGTTGTGGTGAATTATTTTCAACCAGACACAAAAAAAAACCCCAGAGGCTGCAAAACTGTTCAGTTCTTAAGCGCAAGAGGAAAAAAAGAAACCTATTAAAGCTGAATTAAAGGTTTGGGAAAAAAAAAACCAAACTGATCTGCCTGTTTGAAAAATTACAAATTTATACAATCTTAGCTATGAGAAATACTGCAGAGCAGTTCATAGCTGGGGTCAATTCACAATAGAAGTTACTGGAAAAAAGGAAGTTGAGGAAAAAAGCAGCTCAGTGCTGCCTCTGGTGCCTCTTTTCTGAGGCCTGTCCTCTGACCCTGCTGTGCTTTCGTGGTTCACCAGGTTTCCATTTAAAATTGAACATAAGAAATGTATTTCCCTTAAAAAAAACACGACGAAATTCACTTCCCTGGCATGTGTTTCCAATCCTTTGCCCCTTCTTTACCTCCAGAGAGGGGTGTGTGATTAAAACTCGGTTATGTGACTCAGAGAAAAGAGTCCAGAATTTAAAAAACCCCAATGCACTAATTTAAAAAGAAAACACCTGACAGAGTGTATTTTTCTAGTGCTACCAGAAATTAAATTTCAAAGCATGCAATGTGCTGAATGACTAGATCTCCTGTGGGCTATGTTCAAGCCAAAATCCATTCAGGAATGAAACAAAAAGAGAATCATTACTTACATTTTCGCCCTCATATTTTTTGTCAATAAAAATACAGGTTTCTTGCCCAATATACAGAATCAGCACTTATATAGTTTCCTTTTTTTTTTTTGAAATTGTCTCTGAAATTGTTTCCCTGTTTTCAGACCAAGTCAAACTCCAAGCTCCTTCTACAGACAAGCAGAAAATCCATCAAACAACTCGACTGCATTGTTTGAAGTTTTTGTCCCTGAGATATAACTCAATAATGTGGTTTAAAGATGGACTTAAGGACTGCCACCACGATCAAAGGGCTTTGTTTAGGCTAATCTTTATTTCCCAGTGAGGCTCAGAGCTCCTGCATGACCTGTTCCTTGTGTTACACCAGCCTGTGCTGCAGCAGCTCAATGCATAGAGGCAAGAAAATGAGACACTGAAAACAGTGGAAAGAATTTTTGACAGACAAAATCCTTTAAAAAAATTAATCTTTTCAACAGACTCTGCATCTTTCGAAGCAAGTTTTATCCCTCTGGAACCAAGAACATTTAACAAGAGCACTAGCTGTGTCCAAGACGTGTCCAAGAGGCGACCAAAGCTCACCTGAGCTGGACACTGAGCTCTTGGCTCTTCCCTCAGGTGGGTGAAGCCAGTTTGAATTGCCCCAGGCTGAGAGTTCACATGTGGACATGAACTGTAATTTCATGGAGTTTTTAGGCTTTCAGCTTTTAGTGTTAGTCCTCTTATGGAAAGAACATTAATTTTTCCTAGTAACATTCATGTCTCTTTATCTTTCCAGCAGTGCCCTGGGATAGTTCTCTCACAGGATTGTCACAGAATCATGGAATAGTTTGGGTTGGAAAGGACCTTAAAGATCATCCACTTCCAAGCACGGGCAGGGACACCTTCCACTATCCCAGGTTGCTCCAAGCCCCATCCAACCTGGCCTTGGACACTTCCAGGGATGAGGCAGCCACAGCTTCTCTGGGCACCCTGTGCCAGGGCCTCCCCACCCTCACAGGGAACAATTTCTCCCCAATATCCAATTAAATCTACCCTCCATCATCTTAAAGCCACTGCCCCTTGTCCCAGCAGAACTATCTGCTGTCCTTTAGGCTCGCTCATAAACCATTGTTGCAGCTCCATTTCCACTCCCCATTAGTTCAAATCCAGCTCATGAGCTGTGACTGAAAGAGGTCACAGAGTTGGAGTATTTTTGAAATCTCTGTGTTTTCCTCTTGTGGTGACCACTGTTCACTGGAGGGAAGAGAAGGCAGCCCTTTGTCCCCATCTGGGCTAAGGCAGAGACAAAATCACACAGGAGGGCAGTGATGCTTGACTGTGTTGCCCTGAGCACATGGCTGATGTCAAATTTCAGTGCTCTTAACCCAGCACTTTTCACAGCACCCTTGAAAGGGTCACTGACTCCAACAACAGCAAGTGATGCTTCAATCATTACACACAATTTGAATTTATTCACACAACAATGAAAAAGCGAGCACGTCAAGTTGTTCGAAGACACTGTGGGGTTGTGTGTTTTAATTAGAAACAAAACTCAACTGACAGTTAAAAAGAAAATTATTAATTTTTTTAGAATTTTAGCAATTTTAGCCATCAGGAGTGCGTTGTAACAGATTGCCATTCAGATTTTGTTTGCAGAGGGGTTTCTTTCTCCCCCAGCAGTGCTTTCTGAAGGGAATAACCATAAGGTGAGGGGAGGAAGGGCTTGCCCTTATGTTATTTCTCTAAAGTGTATCAGCTGCTTTCCACCCCACAATGCAATTACTGCTATTATCTCATTAGTGTTTTAATTAGAGCTCAAATGCAGGCAGGCCAAGGTAGAAGGGTCAGTTCACAGTGTCAGGTCTGGGCTGTTCAGCCACTGGCCCAGTTTAAAGGGGTCTCAAGGTTGTTCCAAATTACAGGTAGATATAATGACCTGTAGAGAAAGAGGCAGCCCCCAACTATACCTCAATTTTCTGTGTCTCTTTGGGGCCTTTAAATATTTAAAGTGCTGTTCTGGGGAGAAGAAAGCTATTTTCATGTCTCTGTGGTGTCTGCAGAGATGCTGCCCCAGGATTTTACAGATTCTGTGGACTGAAGGGGTTATGGTAAACTCAGTCACAGACTTCCAGGCAATGATGTAAAACCCAAATGCTCAGAGTATCACAAACCTCCCACCTTGTGTTGTCTAAATAGGATTTATTTGTGAGTGAGTCTCTGTATCACTGAGGCTGTTTGTGGTTTTGGGATGACTCCCTTAGCAACACAAATTACATTGTGTGCATCACAGCAATTGTTACCTCTCTGCTTAGAACACAAAGGGAAGAATTTTTACATAAAAACACACTTCTGTTATTTTTTTTTCCTCTTTTCAGGTGTGCACAATATGATCCTTTTGCCACATCTTAACAACTAACACAGAAATGAACTGCTCTGCTCTCAGGACTCACTCAGATCAGCTGCTGGCTTCCTGGGAAACACAGGAGCTTTTCCCATGCTGAACCCCATGAACAGGGCACTGACAAGGTGAGAACATTAGGCTTCTTAGCCTTGAAAAAGCTGCCAGTGGTGCCTGTTCTGGAGCACTTGGAGTGACCTAAGGGACAGCTACAGCAAATCTTTGTTTCCTAAGGGAGGGGAACCCACTGAGCCCTGGGAATTCTGTGCTGGGACATCTGCCTGGAAGAGCAGAATCAGTGTTCTCCTTACTAATAGCACTGACCTTTTCCACCCACACCCAGTTTTTTTTCCCTAGGAAAGCATCACCTTCAGCTGAAGGCTCAAAATGGGTTACGAATGAGCTTCCTTCTCCCTCTGCCTACTCTTGGTTGGCACAGGAGACAGTGTTGGGTAAACAGATAAACAGCCTGGTGAGCGTGGGCAGCACTGGGAAGGAAATTTCACAACAAGAAATCTAAAAACAAACACACAGCAATGATGGTGATGTAGAAGATGGAGATGACTGCACAAGGAGATGCAATTCCCAGCCATGATTATTACGTTTTTCTACATAATTTGTGTGACAGAACTGCTTTTGCTGTCATGAGCCTGCAGTGGATGAGCAGACATTGCAATGAACCTCCTGGTTTTGCACATTTTGCCTTCCCACATCTCAGATCCTTGTACAAAGGCAAACAGCATTGCTGAGGGAGGAGGAAAGAATGGCCTAAGCCCAAGGAAACAGCCCAAACCAGATGCCTTCAATTCTGACTGGCAGTGTTAGCTACTGTGGCCATTTCAGAGAACATCTGAAGATGTTTGGCCTTGTTTGTGTCTCATTTTACATAAAAGCAGATGTGGAACATCACAGATGCCTATCAAATGACCTCTCAGTGGGAGATGGCAGTGTCCTCCCACCCATAGAAACACTCACCAGAAGAACAAGAATCACTGGCCCTTGATATATGTAGTCAATGTATTTCCCTGGCTCCTTTCCAAACCAGCACCTGTAGAGAACAAAACAAATAAGGAAGTAATTATACAGGTAAATGCATTTCTTTTAGACTATAAAATGATGGACACTATAGAGAGGTGTTCCTTTATTCACTGCATTGATTAATCATATATAATCATATATAAATAATCAGCAAGTAATTGAGTTTTCTGCTGCAAAGCACCTGTTGTTGGACACAGATCTGAACCCCACTTTCCCCTCCCATTAGAACATTCATTGTTTTGGCTCTTGCCTATGTAAATATTTCCAAGCAACCTGAGAACCTGCTATAAGGAGGATGCAGGAGATGTCTGGGAAAGGGATTAAAGAAATATTCTGTGTAAGAGGAAAAAAACCCCTATTATCCCTTGCAGTGCCCAGAGACACATTCCACAAAGGGCTGCTACTTAAAGCAAATGTCTCAAACTGCATGGAAATGCTGTTTAAATAAAATTCTGAATGAATGAGGAGTCACCCCATTGGCTTTGAATGCATCTGGTGAGCACTGGGGACTCCAACGGTGGAGCTCCTATTCCTGGAAGTGTTCCAAAAACATGTGGCACTTGGGGACACGGGTTAGTGGTGGACCTGGCAGTGTTGAGTGGGTGGCTGGACTCAGTGACCTGAGAAGTCTTTTCCAAACTTAATGGTTCCATGACCACCAAACCCACAAGACAGTACAGAGCCGTCAGTTGAAGCTACCAAATCCCTGCTCCAACATCACCTTCCAAGACTGTTTGGGACAGCCCAAAATGGACTGGGAAATGGACTGAGGTGAAGTGGAATCACAGGTAAACTGATCCAGCAGAGAGCTTGGATGTGGCTGAGTGCTGGCTTGACCTTCACTTCCACCAATTCCAACTGTTTTTCTCCTGCTGTATCATAGAACAGAGGAACCCTGTGACTTCACAGCAACCCACACTGACACTCACTTCACCCTCTTAGCTGAGAGCAATAAATCTGTTATATTTATGTTGGTAAATGAATGAGAGTCTAGGCTCAAGTCTGAACTCACACCATTACATTTTCCTTGGGGTAGTTTTGGTCCAGGCCAAAAACTATTCCTGGGGAACAAATCTGGAGCTAATAGGAGCCAGAGGACATTCCCAACAGTCCACAAACTGTAGCTACCCTGATTTTGGAGGCCAAGAAGGTTTAATAATACTGGTGTGAGTTATTCCATGCTATTTGGAACTGGAGCCCCAGGAATTAATCCAGGCCCAGCTAATTTAGTATTACAGATACAGCCACGTGGTCTGGATCCAGGATTCCACCAAGCAGAGACAGCTTTGCTATCATAATTCCTTCAGGTTTAGATCATTGGAGCTCCAGATCCCTTAGGAAGTAGATTTTGGAGTTCAGGGGATGCAGAGTTTTCTTCCCTGTCATGGATACCGCATAACAAATCTATGCACAAAAATTATGCCTTCCTCATGTTTGCCTTGTGAAACAGATAATTTAGTGCCACTGGAGACATGGAAACAAGGGTAATTTCTGAGCCAAGGAGACCATGGAGCCAGATTTGCCCTTTTACAAGCAGCAAGATGTCAGAGGTGTTGCCTCAAAGAGGTTGCAGTCTATAAGACACAACCTCACAAGTCCAGGGGAAAGGAACTGAGGTTAGGAAAGCTCTGGTTCAGATGAGATTCTAATGGATCACATCATGTCCTCAAACCCTCCTCCCAAAATGTGTTGCTTGCTAAAACAGGAGGAGCTGATTGCCCAGTGCAAGATGCTCTGAGCGGACAGGAATGTTGAGGTACACAGCTGAAATCATGAACACACTTCAGCATCACACAATTATTTGTCTTTTCTTGGCTCAATTCCTACATCTTTCAAGTTCCAAATGAATGAGGGAGTTTTGAATGTTTTAGAAATATGAAACATGTCCCCTATTCCCTGGTGCACTGGCTGCAAATTACTGTGAATCGATCATTTTGCAACTCATCTTCCAAAATTTGGTGATGAGAGCAAGACTTGGAATAGGTACTTCCTCCAGCCAAGTTATCATCCAAGAAGAATCCCCAGGGCAGCCTTAAATGAATGAAACTGGGTTTTTGATTTTTTTTTTTAATGTAGATGGAAAGAAATGAAGCAAAAAGAATTACAAGATATGGCAGGGCAGGAAACAAAATTCTCTAGAACTTATAAGACCTACACTTGAGAGAAGATTTTGAAGGGTATTTTGGGAGAACTACTTTTTATTGCCTGAAACTCTGGGAACTAAGAGAAGCAAGAGTTCCTGGGAAGCTGGCTGCTCCAGCAGAGGGATTAATAAGAAGCAGACTGAGGCATGTGGCAGAACTTAGTGGGCTAGAAAAAGTCAGCAAATAATTTGGAACAGAGCTGGTAGAGCACACATGAGGTTCCAGGGCAAAGGCTGCTTGTTGTTCTTTGGAATTTAAGTGTTGCTTGGCTGGAAGACCAAAATGCTGAAATTTACTATCTGAAGTCCAGTATTAGACCAAGGTTGTGCTGAGTGAAGCATTAATGTGTGTTTACTTCCACCCACTCTGAGAAATCAAGGTTGTGGCCAAAGACAGACTCTTCAACACAGGCCTCTCCAGGGGAGTTGGTGCTCCAGGTTTCTTTTGTAGGTAGTGAAGAAAAAACAAAAAGCAGCTTTTTTAGGTCTGCTTTGGCCTCATTAGGCTGTAAACCAGATCTGTTGCATTGTAATTTAAATATATCTAATTAAATTGGGTGAGTAATGGTAACAGGACAGTTATTTGCCAGCGACATTAAAAATGTCTGCATTTGATCAGCAGTATTTCGTATTTATAGTCTAACTGTTCAAACTGGGACCTTAGCTGAGATATTGCAAACTGTTCTGCCAATCATCTGAAGTCTTACTTTAAATCCAACACAAGTCATTCTTTCTGCAATAAAATAATTGCTACACATTTCTTTAAAACCAAAAAGAGAAACCTAAATCACTGACAATTATTTGGTGCATCTGTGTGAAATAAAAGCCATTTAGACACTTCTTATTCTTTTTTTACCTCTGGCAGAATAAATAAACACTCCCTGAATATTGAAGAGGACAATTTAGGAAGACAGTTCTGATAAGACTCAGCCATGTAGCTACATTTCTATTGAATAGCATTACTTAATAGTCTGCACAGTTCTCTGATAGTTCTTTATATAAGCAAACCCACCCTTGGTTTTATCACTATTGTTAATTAGATCTTACTAATGTTCTTTCCCTTAGCAAATGCCCATCAGTGAAATTACTGCAATAATTCTTAATAATTTGTGTGTGTTTTTTTTAATTTGAGATTTAACTGTACCTTTTTTTTTTTTTCCCAGAGTTGCCATATTTTGCTAAAGAACTGATAAACTCCAGACAGGATATTTACCACAGTACCAATTATAGCTGCTTCACTATGCAGCAAATAATCTCTGTTAAGTACAAAGATTAAAAAGTTAGGAAGTTGGTTGAAGCATTACCTTAAAATTCTTTCTGTGTGCTGTTTTGAGCTTTTAACAATGAGCTACACAACTTGAACCTCAGTTCAATGTCCAAATCGCTGAAGTTACAGCTCAAATGGATACTGAGATGAAAAAAGAGGAGTTTCCAGTTCTGTCCTGAATTTTGGGCTGTCCCAAAGAGTCTTGGAAGCTGCAGGCAAGTCCATGTTCTGTGCCGGGTGTGACCTCATGGGAACAGCACAGGAGGTCCCCAGTGGTCAGGACAAATGGACAAATGGCAAGGAGCAAAGTCAGGACCCTGAAATTCAGGAGAGGAACTTCCAGCTGTTTAAAGAATTAGTGGGTGACATCCCCTGGGACCTCTCCTTAAGGACAGAGGAGCTGATCACACCTAGCAGCTCTTTAAGGACACTTGGGAGAACAAGAGCTCTCCAATCCCATGAAAAGAAATCAGGCAGGGCAAGCAGGAAAAAGGTGTGGTTGAGCAAGGACCTGCTCCTCACACTGAGGAAGAAGGAAATGCACAGCCAGTGGAAACAGGAAGAGCACAGGGATGTGGTTCAGATGTGTGTGCATTTCCTAATTGATTTAGAGAGACACATAAACACAAATATTAACATCACTTACTGCTCATTTTCATAATAGAGCTTGCCAATGGCCCAGGCAATGATGATTGGACAGGGAATACCTGCAGGAGCAAAAAAAACCAGGAGTTAATCATGGATGGATGGATGGATCCATGGTACCAAAGTAAATTCAGAGTTGTGTGAGGAGAGTCTTAGTTAATGAACTGGGAGACTCTAAGTACAAGTGGCCCTATCTTGGTCTGCTTGAGGCATCACAATTGCCAAGACCTTTCAATTTAAAAATAAAAAAAAAATCATCTCAACAAAACTTTAGTACCAGTAAGGAAAGTTAATAAAAAATATTAACAAACACACATATATACCTATATTTCCACAGAAGTGACCAGAACAATTTTGGCTGATTTAAGGGCAATTTTGGTCCCTTTTGATTTTCCTGCAGCTGATACAGCACAATTTTTAAGACAGTACTTGGAGGTGGGTGTTTAATTTCCCAGGCTCCAAGAAGCTTGTAAACTCACTGGCATCTTTGGTTGAAGCACTTTTTCAAAACTTTCAACACTATTCTGGAGTTCAGTCTTCCCTATGAAATAGGATTATGAGAAAGAATATCTTGGTATCTTGCAGTATATCAGAATTATTTTTTTTTCTCTTTCTGAAGGATCCAGCTACTTTTTACTTTATAGACATCATTCTATTCTGTAACATGTGGAGTATGTTCTGTGTGTATATATGAGCTCTTGTTTTCCCTCTCTCTTGCCCCTTTAATCTGTCACCATGTTCTCATGAGGGATGAAGAAAAAAATGGAACCATGTCCTTTCTCCTGAAGGAAAACATTTTGCTTTTCTTCATGAAGAAGAGGGATTTGAGAAGAAGGCTGGTAAAATAATATGTATGGGAAGGCAGAGCAGAGCCAGAAAGCACCCAAAAGGTGGGTGGAAAGGAATATTCAGCTCACACCACTCCTGCATTATTGATGAGAGACCCAGAGGGCTCTGACAGAGGTAGGGAGGGAAAACACCAGGGATCAAACCAGTCTGTGAGAGCTGTGTAAGCAGCTGATTTTCCAGTTTGCTGAGAGAATTGAGAGCTATTGGGGAAAAAATTGAATCAATTCCCAACATAAACATTTTCTTTCTACTACAACTCTTCTTTCCTCCCATTTGATTTTGGATTGAATGACATCTTTTGTTTCAAAGGCTGCTTCTGCCTTCAGAACTGCAATTCAATTACTTCTGCAGAGAGGGAGAGGCATTTCTGAAGAAAATGTCATTCTGCTTTCAGAAAAAGAAAATACTGGTGACTTTTTTCCACCTTTCTTCTTTCAGCAGAAAAGAACTATCAGATGCACCAGTTCTATTTGACCTCAGATTTTCACTGAAGTGGACAAGCTGCCTGCATGGGGCCTGTCCTGCCAAACATCTCCTGGCCAAGTTCAAAACATGGAGATGTTGGCTGGGAAGGACCTCTGAGGGTGTTTGCTCCAATTTCTTGCTCTAAGCAGAATTATCAACATCCACCCACCTCAGCCAAAGTGAATTTTCAATACCATTGAGGTCAGAGAGTTCACAGTTTTTAAGTCACGTGTTGCACCATCTTCTGGTACATTTTCTGTTTTTTTAATGTTTTTTAGTTTGCAGTTTACCCTCTTACAATATCTGCTATTACCAAGGAAAATTTGGCTCCATCATCTTTTTAATTATCTTTCAAATCACTCTTGGTACCAGAGAGATCCCTCCTGATCTTCATCCTTGCCAGATTAAAGCTCAGTTCCTCCAGCCGCACATCACAGCTCATGTTCCCAGATCCCTGATGACACTGACAGCCTTCTACTGGAGAATCTCCAGTCTTTCCACACCCCTTTTTGACCTCAGAGACCATAAATGACCACAGCATCCCAAAGGCAGCTCTACCACCGCTGAGCCTTTGAGCAGCCCCAAGGACAGGGCAAAGATGATGTGTGACTCTCTGTTAAAGAGGAGGAACTGTTTTCTAGGAACAAACCCCTCAGCAGTCCAAAAGACAGCTGTAAAGCTGGACTGGCAGATAATCAGGCTTTTTTTCAAGTCAGCTTTTCACTTAGAAATGTCTCTTCAAACTGAGTGGTCCAAATTTCACCCCAGTGGGATTTGTAATATTTATTCTTTCCACTCTTGTCTTTAACCCTTCAGTGCCAGATACCACAGAGCACCATTTTAAACACAGAGGTCACTTACACCATCCTATGAAGAGAAAGACCCATTTCCTCAGCTTGTCTGTGGAGTAGGTCATCACTATAGCAGTGTGTAAGTAGCAGCCTTCCACAAACATCCAGAAGAAGTTGGTCACCACAAAATAATTGTAGACAGTGGTTATACATCGACACCAGGGCTGGAAAGGAAACAGAAAATAGTATTTTAAAATCATGGTGAGAAAAAGATTTTGCATGCTGTTATTCCCTTAAAAAATCAGTGTTAGAATTCATTCATGGGATGCAGATTTCTCCTGTGAGTTGGAATCACGGTATCTGAGGTGCTGACAGGAGCTCACAGCTACATCTGTGGCCTTCTGCTGAGGCTGGCTTTGACCAGAATATGCTGTATCTAAATATGTCTGGAAAGTTAAGGAGCCATAAAAAGCCTCCAAGCAGTTTAAGACAAGAGGAGCAGCTCATTTGACCACTGATGATCTGTTAATGTCACAATCTTGCTTGTTTCCACTGAAGGGAAGGAGCATCACTGATATTTAGGAAAGAAAATGTATTTTAGAGGTATGTTTTTTATCAGCCACTTTATCCCCTCTGTTCCTGCCATTGGTGCTTCATTCTGTAAGTCACATCATGTCACACATCACCACTGAATCTTGCCAGAACCCCAACAGGAAGTTTTGGTGCATCAGCAAAGGCTCAGCATGGCTGTGCAGCGAGAGCACAGCTGTGGGAAGCACACTTAGCTCCAGAGAGGCAGGTGGTGATACAACAGCAATAAATCACAAGGAACTGGTGATAAGTTTCATATGGCTCACATATAACTCTTATTTCTCATCCAACAGACACTGAGTGTACTCCCTGAGGCACAACACTAATTACCTGTGTTCACTGGTATCACTGATTTTGGTCATTTTGGTCTCACCATTCTCCAGCCTTTTAATTAACTCTGCTGAAGTATTTCAAACTTTTGACCCTCAGTTAATTTTTATTTCAGCTTTCATATGCAGGAGGTGTTGATGGTCTCCAGGAAGTTGACAAAGAAGTAGACGGACTACCAAGCCCAGCAAAATTTTGGAAACTAAGAATTTATTGGGCAAAAAACACAGTAAGAAAATGACAGTACATCCATAAGTTGTGTTCACTTCTGTTCATCGAATGGAAATAAAGACAAGAAATCTTTTGGATATGTTAAAGCTTTAATTTCTGTATTATTTCATTAATATTTGAAATTTAGTTTGGCTTCAGCCTTAAAATAGAATTAAAATGCAAATCAACTCAGAAGAAGATGAAAAATTTTGTTTCCAAAAGTTTGCTTAAACCAA
>VZRZ01015299.1:1118909-1129889 GCA_013398175.1 Climacteris rufus | reverse complement strand
CCCTTCCCTTCCCTTCCCTTCCCTTCCCTTCCCTTCCCTTCCCTTTTACAGGGATTGAAAATCCCTGTAAAGAATTATATCCAAGTTAATTTTTCCTGTGTCAGAACTGAGAGGAACTGGCCAGTGGATTGGGAAGGTTCTGGGACAGGTACAGACAAAGAAAAATAATGGTGGTGAGATCTCTCTGCCTGATTTTCAGAATAAAATGAATCTTGAGCAAGTCTTTGGGAATTGTGGGTTTATTAATAATGAATAATAAACCAAATCTGCAGAACTCCTTAGTTTACATCTTTTCGTTTATTTGACTGAGGATTCTTGATCCCCACAGGTACCCACCATTAGGCTCCAGATATCTTCACCAATTCCCCTTCTTGGTTTTTTTGTAAGCACTATAAACTTCATGCAAAATATTTCCACATTGAGTCCTTGATGCTTTTATATCTCTGCTATTTAATCTCCACTGATCAGCCCAGAAGAGATCACATCAATAGACAGAACAAATTGTTGTTCCCACTGCTTTGGTGGGGTTACTTAGACTGAATTATACCACAATAACATAACAAAGATATCACTAAGCTTGTATAAAGCACCTTTTTCAAAAAGATTCCAGTGTTCAGCAGAGAAAAGATGAGTTAATGAAAACTGGGGCATGTGATGATCTGTCCCTGAATTTGCAGGTTTCTATATTTGTTGTCACTTTGTGGCCACGTTTTAGAAGGTATTTGAGTGTCTGTCTCTAAACAGATTTTTCCTAAATAACTGTAAAAATCTCTATCATGATGCTGACCATAAAGCTCATATACCCCATCTTCTGGAGCATGAGAATGTCAGAAACACACACAGAGCAAACACTGAGTTAATAGAATCTACATTTTCTCAAAGGAGCATCTGGATGAATAATAATAGAGATTTATGCATGGACATCTTCTTTATCTGGGCACTGATGATTTTTCTATTTGTTTTCCCAAAGCATGGGATTAAAGTTCAGATGTCAAATTTTACATTTGAAAAGTTAATCAAGGGTGATGAGTGCCCAGCTGACAATAAAATAAAGGGATGCAGGGAAGTCACTCTGAGCATGTGGATAAGTGTCCCTTGCAATATTTTATACAAACAAACTCCAGGGCAGGGACCCAGCACTCACCTCATTGCTTTCATGGATGTTGTGATCTATCATTTGGAGCAGAAACCACATCACATTCCTCAGGATGAATGTGGTGATCAAGTTCCAGTGGATAATATTCCGCAGGCATCTGATACTCCTGAACAGGGAAACACATTTAAATGAACATATATAGTGAATGTATACACATACACATTAATGACTGTGTAAAATAAACAAGTTAATTCTGTTCACTTGCAAAATTCCTCATGGTTTACCCCCCTGCAATCCCTCTCACTCTGTGAAACAAAAGGTTTATCTGATTTTGTAACAATTTGTACAACAGGTACAACAATTTGTCTTGGAGCTCCCTTTGACAAGAATCAATTCAAGCAAGTGAAGCAGGATCTACTAGAAAAAAAATCAAATATTCAAATTGTCATTTCATCCTTGCTTATTAGTTTTGCTTCTCTTCCCTCCATCCCTAGAACAACTGGAATTGATAGAAAAGCCTCTGAACAACCAGGCTGCCCTGGAGGCTGCTGAATTGCTCACAGAAGGAGATTTAGTGACAAATATTTGTGCTGGAGTGGCAAAGCTGGAATATTTGCATTTGGTTAGTTTTTGAACAGTCTCACTTGTGTGAAGATCAATGTTAATGTAATAGGAGAGCACAGACTGCTTGGTTTCAATCCTGGGTTTAGCTGGCTGTACCAGCTTTCTCAAAACAAGGTAAGGCTGCACATCCTCCTTCATCAGAAAATATCTGTGTCTGTTTTTAGTGCCTCCCCCACTCAGATGCAATGTAAATCATGAGCACAATATAAAAGATGAGCTACAGCAGGCAGGGACAAAGTGCCATAAAATAAAAGAGAGGGCACCTTAAATATATTTGCTGCTGGAATATAAATATATGTATAAATAAATATATTTGCTCCAGGAGGCAGCCAGTGCACGATGCTGATGCCACAAACCAAAGCACCACTGAAGCAAGGCAGAGTTACTCATGACAGATTCAGTCACTTAAGTCCAGAACATTTCTCGTCTCATTCTTTGTGGAATGGCAAAGGATGGCAAGTGCCAAGATGCAGCATTGCAGTTACAGAGTCTTCAATTAAAGGATCTTTTCTCAGCTGAACACAAACCACTCCATTTATGAAAATCACTTCCACAGGGGCCCAAACAGCCAGAGCACTTCCTGGGATTTGGCACTGGCCGTACCAGGCTCCCTGCTTGCCAAGGAAGCTGCCAGATAATGTGGGACAAACACAGAAAGTGGCTCAAACCTGCTCAGCTGGAACTGACTGAGCTCACCCCAGGGACAGCAAAAAGAGAGGCACAATCCAGCAACCAACTTTTTGTTGCCTCAGGTCTTTTGCATGGCAAACAAGCCACTCTTCTTGACAACAAACACTGTTTTCCTATCATAAAACACTCATTGCACTTCTCCTAAGACTAAATTAGTCTGTCTTAGTGCCAGAAGCAATTCTGTTATATCCTTCAGCTTCACAAATCTCTAAGAGATTTTCAAGCAATCCAGCAAAAAAACAAATAGAAGACCTCCCACATATGAAATACTTACAGAGAGATGCTCAGAGGTATAAGCCTAAACCAATGCTAAAATAGCTTCTGAGCTTAACAACTCAGGCTGCAAATATGAAATTGGTGTTTGGTTTTGAGAGCCTCAGTGACTCATGACGAGTCAGTTTGGAAAACAAATTTGCAGCTGCTCAGACCCTTTCTCTTTCATTTAAGCTACAAACCCCATAATGCTGCTAGTGGACACGTCAGACACGTTTCACTTTGAGAATTTCACTTCTAGCAAAAGGCTGAGGTCCATGGTTTGGCTTTCAGAGAAAAGAGGCAACCAAGTTGCCCATGCTGAGCCCCAGGAGCCCACCTGGCCCTGGACAGGCTTTGAAACATCCTAGTTCTGTTCTCTGTTGATCATCCTGCACAGAAATGTCCTGCAGCTGCTCTTCACCTGCATCTTTTATTCACCCCCTCCAGGTCAAGGATTAGCAGATTAAGGGATGAGTTTGAAACATTGCTTCCAGCGGGAGAGGGAGGCAGGGGACTAAAACTGAGGGAATTCAGGTCAAACTGTAGAGTTACTGAGATGAAATTAATTGCTTTTAAGAGCTCTAACAACAAAACAGATCCAGCACACTTGCCACCTGAATGTACTTCTCGAAATACAAGAATTCTTGCTGCAGGCCTCCATTTAGATGTAGTTTAATCATCTCATAAGGTGGAACATCACTAAATCTGGCTAGGGGAAATCTTACTCCCACAAGATTTACAGCAGGACATTGGACTGGACACAGAGGCAAACAGGATCAAATTAATAGTTGTAGACCTTTTGGTTCATAAACAGATTTCTTCCCTCCAGTAGGACCCCAGTCATCAAAACCACATTTTCTTCTGTGTCTTAAAAGAAATTCAGTGGACTTGATGCTCTCAAAGGTATTTTCCAACCCTAACAATTCTATGAGTTCATGTTTTTACCTACTGGCTCCTTAAGACTTCTTGGTTCCTACAGGTTTTTCTTCTTTGCCAATCACTCTGCATCCTTCAGATTTTTAGTGATGTCTGTGCAGGACCCAGAGCAAGAGGGTCTGGTCTGTGTTGGGAACCCCCAATCTTTATAGATAATTATGATCAAAACACTCCTTGCTTTCAAAAAGCCCCATGTGCTGAGGGAAGGTGTGCTCCTGGTGCAAAATTAAGTAAAGTCTAAATGTGGCCAGCAGCTGGAATTGGCCCAAATGAAGCCTGGCAGCTTTGGACACGAAACAGGGACAGTTGGCTCCCATGTCCCACTGCCTTTAGCAAAAACCATATTTTGGGTACCAATAACCTCACACCACTGCCTCATTCCCTTTGGGAGACACTCTGTGAGTGGCTTAGATGGTAAATAGATGCTTTTACCTGCTAAAAATCTTCCTATCTTTGGGGCTAACAGAGCCATGAAGAATAATCTGAGAGATGTCTGAGAGTGCCGCAGACTTTCTTAAATAGCTCAGGCAGTGATGTAACCCCAGACACAGAATGGTTTTAACCTTTTCCCTTTTTTTTCCCTTTTCCCTTTAGTTTTCTTTTAATAAGAATCCCAACTGGAGACTGAGAGTTTGGTTTTGTTCACAAAGAGCCCAGAGCCCGTGGTTTCTGCTTGTTTCTGTCTCCCTAACCAGCAGAGAATTCACAGTGGCAGTAATACAATTCATAGCCAAAGGCAGGGAAAGCTTGAGAAATAACAGTGTCAGGTTTGTGCTGGGGAGGGAGGAACAGCAGGGGAATAAAGTGTATGGAGGCTGCAGGCACAGCAGTGCAGGGCTGCAGTCGGTGAAACAAGGGAACAATCCCTTGGCAGCCACCTGGGAAAGCTGCTCTCATTTTCAGGCACTGCTGGTGGGTGGATTATTGTACTTTAGCATGTGGAAAGCACCTGGAGGGATACTGAGGTAAAGGTCTCCTCATTCACATAAAGATCTCCTTTATTCACATGGGACTGCTCTGCCAGGCTCAGGAGCTCACCCTGTGCCCAGAATTTATCTGTGTAGTCAGGCTGGAGTTTGAGGTGGGCAGTAAGTGAAGGACACTTCACAAACTGGGCAAGGAAAGTAGTGAGCAACAGGAGACCTGCAGCACAGCTGATGTTTGCTGAAAGGACAAAGCTGACCTTGCCACACTCATTCATCTCAAAGCCTGAGGAAAAAACCTCATAATACTCATAGAAGTCATTTGTCCTCCACAGGTCTTTTCCTGGCTCTTGGTAGGAAGAAGGTAGCTGAAATTTATAAGCCTTAATTTAAATTTAAATACTCCTGTTATTCATGAAAATGACCTGTCCCATTTTGAAAACTTAAACAGTCATAACAGTCCTCTATGACAATGAGTCCCACTGTTCATTTCTCCTTGATTAAATATTGCCTTTGCTCTCTGGAGTGGAACAGTAACCCAGCCTGTGCTCCAGGAGCAGCAGTAACTGCCCTCACAGGCAGCACAAAAAAGGAATTCCCATCGTGCTGCAACGGGCAGGAGGTGGGATTTAAAACACATTAAAATGTATTGTAAATTAGTGGATTGAGCTTTCCTGGAGGCACAGTGACTGCCATGAATGAATTCTCTCCAAATTCAGGTGCTAAGAAATTTGGGGTTGTTCTTACCTCAGGAGGAGGATGTCACAATTTGGGGGGTGTGGCAGTGGCAGCATGAAGAAAATGAGAGCAGAGAGAGCAGAAGGCAGCCTCTCAAGAGGAAAAGAGTCATGTGGGAGAGGGGAAAATGGGACATGAGAGGACTGGGTGCTGAACTGCTGCTTCAGGCACAATTACAGCACTGCTGGGAAGAAACTGTGAATTACAGAGCCATGTAGTGTCCCCTAGCCCGAAGGATCTGATGATGGAAGGTTTCATATTCATCTTCATGGCAGGTAACATCATTTATGACATTTTCACTTGTTTTACAAGCTGTGATGTGTGCTGAATGGTGCAAGCTTCCAAGAACAGCAGCACAGATCACCATCCCAGACATCCTGAGGGCTGGCACATCACAAGACACCACAGACTAAGGCTACAGGCATCCACTGAAGAGGAATTAATTATTTCCTGCATTTCCTTCCTACCCTAATCCTTTCCAGACAAAAAGCCTTGGTTAAGGCTTTGTCTGGACTCTTCTCCTAGCTCTTCCCTGGTGCATGGGTCTGAGGTTGGATGGAATAAACAAAGAAGTTGTAGCAACTCAGTCACCACAGACTTAAAGGGGGAGACTAGAACACAAAGGCATAAGAACTTCCAGGTTCAGTCAGCACAATGTGCCATTTAGGCTGGGACTCAGGCCCTGTGGGGATCAGTAAAAGTCAATTTGGGAAAGTGCGTGAGCAACAGGAGAGGTGGACTCTAAGTTGTTCCCTGCTCTCACCTCCCTGCTTCTGGCAGTTGGAGGTTTTAAGATATTCCTGATTCAGAGACCACATTTAAATGCATTAAATGACCTTGCTGGTGGCCCCAGCTCCCCACAGGAGTCACTGAACTCCTTTTGTGGTTTATGTTCACCAGGGTCAGCCATGGATTGCTCCACTAGCTCCATGGATTGAAGAGCTCATAACCTGTTACCCTCTGTAAAACACATTTGTCTGTGTTGGTTCCTCTTCTCTGCTTGTCTGTCCACTCACGAGGGCTGGATGAGGAGGCATTTCTTCACAAATTAATAATGTCCTGTCCTTTGGGAGTTGCAAGGTGAAGGAACAAAAAGGGCCTGGATGTGGACAGCAGGAAACTGCTCATCCATGGGCTGTTGGAGCAAGCTGGGAGGAGGGGTTGGTGCTGCATCCTGAAGTCACACAGTTCCTGCAGCAATTTCACTTCTGGCTGTGCCTGACAGCAGATTTTGGGCAGGAAATATCCCCCTGAAATGCAGCAAGCAGTGTCAGACAGGCACATGCAAGGGGTGTGTGTCACCCTCAGTGAAGGAGTGGGCGGGAGGAAAGGGATTTCCATGAGGAGGAGAGAGAAGGACAGACAATTTCTGACTTGGAGGGAAAAGATATTACCACTGGAAGCATCTTGGGTTTGTAAGGGAAAGGGCTCATTGGCTTCCATGATTTCTTAAGAACCAGTGCCTTCCCTGCTGTTGAGTGGTATCCAAAACCTCCTCCTGGCAGGGCAGGAGTTTCTGATAAGGGCCTGATGCATAAGAGTCCTGCTGTGGGTTTGAGCAGAGGTATCCTCATGTCTTCATGTCCCAGACAAGTGGTTAAAGGATCAGAAGCACAAATACTCTTCTCCTCTATCCTTCCAGCTGGAGGGAATGATAAAGGAAGAAACAGGAGGTTGGAGCCAGGTAGGGGTCAGTCTCTTTGATCAGGGAACCAGTGACAGAACCAGAGGAAATGGCCTCACGTTGCACCAAGGAAGGTGTAAGTTGGATATTAGAAAAAATTATTCACTGAAGGGTGATCAGGCATTGGAACAGGCTGCCCAGGGCAGTGGTAGAGTCACCATCCCTGAAGTGTTCAAAAAATGTGGATGTGACCCCTGGGGACAGGGTTTAGTGGTGGACCTGGCAGTGCTGGGGTAATGGTTGNAGGAAATGGCCTCACGTTGCACCAAGGAAGGTGTAAGTTGGATATTAGAAAAAATTTATTCACTGAAGGGTGATCAGGCATTGGAACAGGCTGCCCAGGGCAGTGGTAGAGTCACCATCCCTGAAGTGTTCAAAAAATGTGGATGTGACCCCTGGGGACAGGGTTTAGTGGTGGACCTGGCAGTGCTGGGGTAATGGTTGGACTCTGTGATCTTAGAAGTCTTTTCCAACCTGAATGATTCCATGGGTCTGTAGGGAAATGTGTGTCTTCCAGTGAATGCAGAGTCCCAGAGCATCTCTCTGGCAGTGCTGTCCAAAGCCAGATGAGATGATCTGGGATCTGGGATGAGCCTCCCTCTCACTGCAGAGCACTCGGCTCAGCTCTGCAGCAGATTGGATATGAAGAAGCATCTAAGGTGAAAGCAAACACGCTTCTCCTTGGCCTTGCTAATTAGTAAATCAAAAGCCAGGTGTATTGTGAGAAATGGCACATAATGACCTCTTTATCTGATTTGAGAACAGACCACGTTGTTCCCTTACTCCATTTCCTACCACCAGCATCCAGAACTGCCCTGTGTGCAGGGTGTCAGAGTTGGGCTTCCATGTGAGGAACAACAGCAGCAAAGGGGAAAAAAAGCAAAATCCTCCAGCAGCTGACTGCAGCCTGGGTCAGAGGTGGGCAGAAAGAGCTTCTGATTGTTGGTAGAGAGAGGACGTTCTGCTAATTATTTCCACCAAATGACCTTAATGGTGCGATTCGACAGAGAAAGCAGAGAAATAGAAACCCCATTCTTTTGACTTGCGAAATTATGAGATCTGGAAAGGCAGAAAGAAAATCACATCAACCATTATTTGTAGAGGTGGCCTCACTGATTCAGACATGGACATCTATAAATAGCCCTGCTAAAACTCAAAGTAGCTTTCTGTTGATTTACTGTTTTTTTTTCTCACTCTGTCCATACAGTGGTATTTTTCCTCTGGGATGCACAGAGCTACTGTTTTCTGATTCCAAGCATGAGACAAACAATTAACATTAACAATCATAATAATGTGCCAGCGTGGTTGAAAGCTCACTGAATTAGTTGAATCATCTGCATAGAAATAATTGCAAATGAAAACTTTATTAAGGAAGCTTGGAAACCTTCTATTAATTCATGTAGTATTCCATTAATAATGATGTTCAATTAAGACTGCTGTCCCAAAGTCTCTCTGAAAACAGTTGATAGGAGGAATATGAGTGCACTTTGCTGGAGTCCTTCCCATTCTATGACTGGAACAAGCCAGAAGGAGAATCATGGACAACATTTTAAAAAGTATTTCCCCTCTTTAGTCTTTTCTAGGGCAGGCAAAGCACATGCACAACCCATAAATGGCACGGAGTGGGAAGAACACCTAACAGCAAGTTATTTCCCAGGCTCTGGGCCTGCCATGGCCTATTTGCTTTCACCCACATGGAAGCCTCCCCTGAGGTCCTCATGGTTTCCCCTGCAAGCTCGTGTTCAGTCAGAGCACATATTCTGGAACTCCTAACACTTACAGATGGGAACAGCAGCTGGAGAGGCTGGCAGGGAAAAATCAGCTCCTTGGTGGCAGTTGCCTGGGGGAACAGAAATACTCCCACAGGAAAAATAAAGGGCAGTTGTAAGGGAAGAATGAAAGCCTGGAAGGAAATTACAGCTTTGTCACAAGGAGAGGAGTGAAATGCTCAGGTGAAGAGAAGCAGCAGCTTCCATGAGTATTTAGGATGTGCAGAGATCCTAAAAATAAACCTATTG
The DNA here is from genome assembly GCA_013398175.1 of Climacteris rufus. Classification (NCBI taxonomy): domain Eukaryota; kingdom Metazoa; phylum Chordata; class Aves; order Passeriformes; family Climacteridae; genus Climacteris; species Climacteris rufus. The sequence goes on along the minus strand of VZRZ01015299.1, from coordinate 1,120,925 downwards.
TGGAACCATCTGTGCATCTGTCTTTCCCAAAGCTTCATTCTCCGGCCTTCAAGCCAGTTTTTAATCACAGGACATGGGGCATCCTGCCTGCTTTAGACACAAAGGCTTTCAGCACTGATGTTGCTGGGGTGGGAAGGATGCAGCCAACACAACACCCAACAGGCAGGACAGCCCCAGACTGGCTCTGTTCACTGCTTTAATCAGGACTAACTGAAACTCAGCCACTGGATGCTTCAGTCTAAGGACACACCTCCAACCCTGACTGTGCCATCAAGTCCTCCACTGGAGAAAATTCCTGTTGTTTTCACAGGAACGATAAAGATACAGATGCGTTCAGTTAGTGAAACATGTGACTACAGTTTAGATGACTGAAAAAAAAGAATAATTAGGAATCTGCCCTAATTTGTGTTGTTATACAGAAGCAAGATGTCAGTAATTTTTGAACAAAGAGAAAACAAGGGCTGCAAAGTACCTATTTTAGCAGAAAATACCTTACAGCTCGGGTTTTAGTACCCCATAACAGAGAAGCTTTAGAGTAGCAAGGAGCAGAACATGATCAAACCCTCCAGAGTTTATCTGAGACACCGACCTGTTGACACAGGTTGTAGTTATGAGTCCCCACTGTAGAAGGGTGAATGTTTTCTAGGGAGAGGGATCATTGTAGATGGATTGCACAAATCAGAGAAGGACTTCAGAAGCCAGACAGTGAGAACTCAAGAGCAGTTTGATCTGCATCACAGCTACTGTTTGGGAAATACAAGTGCACAGCATGTCCTCATTCGCAATCCCCTTGTGGGACTATTAAAAAAAAAAAAATCTAAACGAAAATTAAATTAAATGACCAGCTAGAGAATTCAAGGGTTATACTTTTTCTTTTAGCTTGCTTTGAAAACAATTATACAATTAGCAAAGTTTATTACATTAGCTACATTTGTAGATACTATGGGGATAAACCCAGGAGGAAAATCTGAGCCACTGATGCTGCTGTTCACACTCCTTGGCCTCATTTACACCAAGACATGGTGGGAAATATTTAATTGTTTTGGAGCATTTGGCCAGGAATCCAGGAAAGATCGGAATCCTTCCAAATAATCATTCCTGTGCTTGGTCTAAATTCGTCATCCTCTGGTGCTCACTGTGTGATAGGAAATGTGTCCAGAGGCTCAGCCTGGGCCCCTCCTCATGGGAGCTGCTGTTCCCATAAAAGCACAGGCAGCCCAGACGATGCCAGGGGTGTCCATGCCCCATTCAGGGGTGACAGAAAATTCCACTTCTCCCATGTCTCATGTTTGAGCTGACAGAGTAATGTGAAACAACAGAATTCATAGAACCATGGAGTTGTTTAGGTTGGAAAAGACTCCAAGATCATCAAGTTCAACCGTAAACTCAACATCACCCTGTTTGTCACTAAACCCTGTCCCCAAGGGTCACACCCACGGGCCTTTTGAGCATTTCCAGGGAAGCTGACTCCACCACTGCCCTGGGCAGCCTGTTCCAATGCCTGACCACCCTTTCTGTGAACAGATTTTCCCTAATATCCAATCCAAACTTCCCCTGGTACAACTTGAGGCCCTTTCCTCTTGTCCTCTCCTTGTCCCCTGGGAGGAGAGCCCGACCCTCACCTGGCTGCCCCCTCCTGTCAGGGAGCTGTAGAGGGGGAGAAGGTTCCCCCTGAGCCTCATTTTTTCCAGACTGAGCTCCCCCAAATCCCTCAGCCACTCTTCATCAGACTTGTGCTTCAGATCCATTCCCAGCTCTGTTCCCTTCTCTGGACACCATCCAGCATCTAAATAATTTTTTTAGATTAGACAGAAGAGAAGCTTCCTGAGTGCTGAACAACCACAGTGGAGTTAGTGAGGGACTATATGTGCAATTCCATGGATGAAAGCTGAAACTGAACCATTTAGCACTTGAACAGCTGCAGGTGCATCTGCAGTACACAACTCTAAATATCATCTTGAAAACATCTTCTCTGATTCTCCTTCCCAGAGATGACTCAGGACATGGTTTCTTTTT
>VZRZ01015299.1:1054440-1118877 GCA_013398175.1 Climacteris rufus | reverse complement strand
TTTTTTTTTTTTTTGAGGTGAATTGCACTCCTGAGCATGATTCATATCCAAACTGCAAAGATCAAACTTTGCTTTCTTCCCTTCTCTGAAATCTTGGAAAAGTTGCATTGTTTTCTCCAAAACCATTCAGTCATCATCAGAAGTAGAACAGAGCACAGACAAGTTTTAGCTTGTCAGCCAACACAGATCTAACTCTTGTACAGACCACTTCTATTATTAGAATTCAAAGAAATTTGTGTCCATCTCCAAAAACTCATGGCCAAAATCTTGGCAACAACAGAAACACACCAGTAGTGACATATTTCTAGCACAGGTTAGGACATGGCCTCCAAACCTCAGGTCAAGAAAGTAATTGAGTAAAAGCATTTCATAAATTCCTGATACTCTACTTTAACTGCAACTTCAATTTTCCCTCTGCTACATTGCTCTTGGACCCCTCTGCTCTGTGGGCTGGAAATCATCCTTTAATATCCACTCACAAGTCTGTCTCTAGAGCACCTATACCCATTTCTTCTTGCTCTGACACTGTCCTTGACTGTAAGTAGCTCTTCAGTTTCCAGTGTTTACCCAGTGGTGATGTATTTATAGGCAGCTACAACACTGCTCAGTGGCTTTCATTCTGTGAGGCTACAATGCCACTATTTCAGATGCAGCTTATGAAACCGTTCAGATTTTAAGAATAGGGCTCTCTGGGCACACTTTTAATTACTGGTATTATCCCAGGACTTCATGAGGGCCCTTCTCTCTGTTGTGGTTTTTTTTTGGTGTTTTTTTTTTTCTGTGTGTGTGTGTGTGGGGTAGGCTCTACACAAAGAATGTAAAGAACAAGCCACAGCGATGTGAGAGGAGAGGGGGTGAGTAAAGGCAGTGGGAAACAAAAGCAATGGCTTGAGGTTAATCAACAGGAAAAGTGTTGCTGTCCTTTATCTGAGTTCATGAGATGAGACTCTCCACATGGATTCAGGCAGCACAGGCACTTCAGATGTTTTCTATTCAAACATGGCCCTCTCATTGCATATGTGCTTATTTACAGAGCTGCACTGTTTTCCCTCCTGCCTGCTCTGTGGACTTTACTGTGGCCTGTTACAGGCTGGGACAGAGCTGTCCTCAAACCTACAGCCACTTCACCCACCCCACTCCAGTATTTTTGTTGAAGTTTACAATTTCCACGTGCCTGAATCACTAATGAAGGTTCTGCTATTCCCAGTGGCAGATGGAATAGACTGAACTAGGCTCGGTGGGAGGTCAGGAGATGAGGGGGGACATGGAGCACTGAGATGAACTCAAGAGTTCAATTCATACATATCTTGACCTGGGACTTGCTCTTTCCTCTTGTTCCACAACAAGAAAGGATTGTGCCTTATATCTGGAGCCTGCTCTGCTGTAATCACATCAGAAACCTCATTCATTTCAAGTGCAAACCAGTACTAATTGTGCAGATCTCTTCCCCACTTGACATAACCTCAGCCTCCAGGTTCTGACAAGTGTCAGATCACTTTGCTGTATAAAACCTCCTCGGTATTGATGCCCTGCATTTCTCCTGACAGTTTTCTACAAATCATTTAATCAAACTCTTTCATTCTTACTAACAGAGGCCTGCAGCAGCAATCCTGCCCACTGCACACCACACTGAACAGCAAGAGGCAGTTCAAAGGACCTTGGAACAGGGGAGGATAAAGGAAAGTGGATTTTCCTCTTCTAAACCCTGGGAGGTGGCTGGGAAGGAAAAAAAAAGACTATATTGTTCTAGGAAAAAAAATGTTTCAGTCTTTTGGGGAGAAATAATGTGTGGGATTTAGAAAATCTGTATGTAAACATAAGAAAGAAAAGGGACATCGCCTCAGGCCTATGAGAAAAAAAATCAGATGCTTTAATGGGGAAAGAGAAAGAGCTAAATTTAGGGGAAACAGCAAAGCAGAATTTCCCTCAAAACCTAAATTTGCTTTTGTTGCCACCACAGTAGTGACAAAAGATGTTATGACAATGTTTCTAGGTTTGGTTGTTTTCAGAGCTGCCTTTATCCAGCAAGGACATGTCATTTTTAATCTTCAGCCTGTCTTCCTGTCAGCACCATTCTTTATTGGATTCAAATCTCAGCAGGGATGTAGATGCTTCCCAGAACAAATACCTTTCTTTCCCTAGTTCTTTGATAACCACTGCGAAAATAAAACATCTTCTGATGGAATCCAGTCAGGTCACTGCTGGACATACTTAACTCAGTTTAATAACTCAGGAGTTTTACAAAGGTCTCTTATTCCACCTCTGAGGCTGCTATAAAAGCACACTAACAAGGGAAAATCCAGGACAAAGCAATTTGGGTTTCTGCATTATCAGCAACAGTAAAGGAAAAATATGGAGCATTTTAATCCTTAAATAAGGAGCATTTTAATCCTTTTGATTTTTTTTTTCCTTCAGATTGATTGGTATTGCTGATAGCAGCATTCCTCCTATGGAAAATTTCTGCTTTAGCAGTATGAGAATGTGATTCAGGGGACGAGGAGGCTGAGTCAGTGGGAAGTGCCTGTGTGCACCTGAGGCATGGAGCAAACCTTGACTGTTAATGAGAACAAACAGACTATGAGGTTCCCAGCACTGCAGAGCCATTTAACAATGCCAAGTGAAGTGCCCTGAGCAAATCTCTCCAGGCCCCGTGTTGGAGATCAGTGCACCTCCACAGCACTCTTTGTGCATAAAATCTTCATTTTTTTTTATTCTCAGCCTATTTAATTTTGTTTGTGAGTTTATTTGGTTTTGCATGGTACAGACAGCATGGCTCTCACAATTTTAAGACCACCTACATTCAGACCTTGAGAAACTAATGTTGACTTAGACCTTTGGGAGCTATCTTGATGACTCACTGGCATTCAATCAGTGTGCCAGCAAAAATCAAGCCGTCTCCTACGCTTTTTATTATTCAGGTGTTAAATGAAATGTTTACTGGCTCGTTTTTCATTGCACAGGTTCAGATGTGACAGAACTGGAGAAAACAAGGCTAGAATAGGTCTTCACAGCAAAAGGGCTGAGTGCACATTCCTTTCCAGTTGTCTTGGGGTCCCATGGACACAAATGGCAGAAGATTTCATAATCTGCTGCTACATCTGAGATTCCTGACCCTCAAAACTGACCCTGACCCTGATTCCTGACCCTCAGTGTTCAGGGCAGTAGAATATCTCTACTGAATAGAGGGTGGGTTGTGAATGAAGGACAGAGTTGCTTAAGGAACTGAGTGAGGAAGACTGAAACTGGGGACAAGATGACAGATGATAAATTTGGAAGAATAGGGACTAGATCCAGTTCCTTCCCCTTCCCACTGCAAAAGCAGAACACCCACCTCACCAGCTCCACACCAAAGCAATACTGCTTGCCATGCCAATCAAATAGTTCACCTGCTCCTAAAAACCCCCAGTGTGAGACCCCAAAGCCTTCCTAGCAGTTATGTTCCAAAAGGGCAAGTGTGCTCCAGTCCCTCCTTTCACACAGGGCTGCCTCTGGGACCCACCTGCACTGACAGAGCAAAGGAAAATCGAGCAGGTGATGGGTGAGAAGCACAAAAATAAGGAGCAGTTGTAGAACTTCAGTCTTCCCGGAGGTCTCCTCCATCTTCACCCTTAGCATGCACTCATGGAATGAGGTAGATGGATGGACTGGGGCAGGAATAAGGAACTGGCAGATTTCTACTTTGGGCCAAGATAAGGAACTATCAGATTGTATTGTTTTGGCCAGGAGATTCTCTCATTTCACCCAATTCCATCATATCTTCTTCCCTCCAAAATAAAACTGGAAAAAAAAAAAGCCACGAATAATAGAAATTGATCATCAAAACTGGTTTGTTCTTGGGGCACTTTGAAGAGCTTTAGTGTGATGAAGATGTGCATAACCCAGAATCTGTGTAGGCACAACTTTGGAAAAGAGATGTAGCTTGACAAATACAGAGATATCTCAGAGTTAACACTCTGGACATGTCTTGCATGATACAATGGGAATTAGATAAGATGGACCATCTTAATTCACAGCATGTGCAGCAAAGTACTTAATTGCCACTACTCAATTGTTGTTTTTAATGCTGAAGCTGACTGCAAAATTTAAACCTTGAAGTCAAAGTTTAAATAACAGAAGGACAATTTAAAATAGATCAGCTGGGCCACTTCTGTGTTTGAAGCTGGATACATTTATACCATCTTACCTAATTGTTTTTGTGTTATTTACTCAAGCATTTATAAAAGATTGTGCATAAAAGCAGGGAATATAGCTATTGCAGTGAATAATTTTCATTCTTTATTCAGTGCAAATTAATTCAGATCTCCAAGCACTGTGGGAATTAGCTTTATATGCAGTGTAGAAGGCTTGAAATGGAAGTTTAAATTGATGCATCATGAAAGTTTCCATTTAATGTTTTAAGGTGGATTTTTTTGGTTTCGATTAGCATAGATTATTCTGTTTAGGGATGCTGGAGTGCACGAAGATTCTTACTGCACAAGAAGAAAATATCTTCTTCTTAGGAATGCTCAAGAGGACGACAGCATGCTAGGATTTGTAGGGAGGCTCCACTCTAAGGAAAACCGTAATTCTTTCACTGAGGTTGCTGTCAATCATCCTGTTGTAATCCTGGGAAGGGGGAGGGTTTGTTTTATACAACAAACCCACAGTTTGTTGTACTAACTCTGTTGTTAGTACAAGGTTTTTCTCAAGGATTATCATTGCATAGCACTCAGTGGTGCTGGGTTTAAGTTCAGGTTGAACTCTCCTGGACAACACAGCACAAACAGTACAGAAATGCCAGTCAGGTAATCCAAGAAATAACACAGAAATAACCCACCAGGCCACTCCTTTGAAAATACCTTCCCATGACTCAGGCTGTGGACATACAATACACACAATGACTGGTGCACATCTACCTGTTACTTTCCTCTAACTTCCCTCTCCTCCTGTCCCTTCTCTTTCCCCTGCAGCCCTCACTCTACTTTCACTGACATACCCATTTGCCAACCTCCCTTCTGCACCCTGGACCACGGGAGGGTTTCTGTGCAGTCTCTTTAATTTGCATTCATCATTTTATGAACTCCACTAATGATGTGCCTCTTTTTATTTAAGACAACTTCTAAGCTCTTTAATGAAAGAAAAATCGAAAATAACCCAAAGCAAAATGGAAAGATCTTGTTCTGTCTCCTTTGGTTTAGATCTGGGTATTAGCTGTCAGGGAATGCAGAATATTACCATACTCTGCCTTGTGAAAAAATAAAACTTGCCTCCAAAACTTGAGACTTGACACACTCAGATCCTGGTTTCCCTTTATGAAGCACTCTGTGCTCACCCAATTTTTGTTGCTGCATCAATAAATCATGTTCAGTTCTCTCCCTGAATACAAAAAAGCTTTAGCTCCTATGCTCAGGAGGAGCTCATCCAACATTAGTCAGCAAAACCACGGATATGCTCAGGAGCATAAAAGCCATGGCCGCTTTTCAGGACCATCCACGGCCTGGACAGAGTCATTAGAGGGCTTGAGGAACCCAGAAAATGTCACCCAACCAAGTTAGAAACATGCAAAGACATTACTCACCTCAAGCACAAGAAAAGCATAAAGGCAACTATAAGGGCCCCTACTGAAATACAGTGCCCCAGGTAGTTTATGATGAGAGCAATCTTGTAATGGAGCGCATACTTCCTCTGGAGGTAAAGAGATAACAGCGTTAAATCAGCATCAGTCTCTAGGCACTGGCATTAAGGAACAGTTTATCAGTTCAAAAAACAGTAATTACTCTTCTTAACTTTACAACAACATTATAGCCCCAGGGCTGATGCCTGATAAGGCAAACATATTGCCCAGGCACAGAAGTACAGGGTTGGTGTCATGTCTGTTTGGGATTTGTCCTCAGTTTCTTACAAATATCTGCAAAAAATGTTACTTTCTCACCACTTTCATTTTTTTTTTTCCCCCTCAGGTTTTCTTATTTTCATTATTAAGCTATTTTAAAACTTGGTCATTTTAGGTGATAAATCTACCAAAGACACATCTCAGAGCTTCAAAAGTTATAAAACATTGTTTTCTTAGGAAACAGCATCGTCTCAAACAGCCACTTCCCTACTCAAATGGATTGATTTTCACACAAAAATGTCAGTAAGAATAAATAATAAGCCCTTCCCATACAGGCAGATTTTCCTCTGAGGGATATTCCTTCCAAGCTGCAATCTTTATCCTTCAAACCCAGGGCAGGAGAAATGCAGAGTGAAAAAGCTGGAATCTGGTGGTGTCCCTTCAGTTCTGAGACAGACTGACAAACCAGAGATCCTGTTGTTTCTAGCAGCAACTCAACTATGTGGTGAAATTTCCTATATTAGTGTCTATTTCCTAGGATGTGGGGGAGATTATTGGTGGGTTCTTGATCCTGAGCACAAACAAAAAAAGTACAAAATGCTCCCACCCAAAGCAGTGAATTTAGGGATGTGACCAAAATTTGACCTTGCAGTAACTGGGACATTCTTTATTCTAATTTATTCTTTATTGGTGGGCTGTTGTTGGCTTTAGAGAAAAGAGAAGCATCTCCTCTCTTTGCCTGATGGATAGGAAGAAGTAGACAGACATAACTCAGGTAAATATGAAGGTGGTTAAAAATGGACCGAGGTTTGGTACTGAAAGACTAAATCCCCCTGAAAAATATATTTATTTATTAGTTATGTCATCTGTTTCTCTTAATGTGAAGCAGATCTTTCCCCACTTTGGCATGTTGCCCACCTTCAGAAGAATGAGACGCTTGAAAACTCACCACCTACATTTCCTCCCTGGTGATAAAAATATAAAAGTAAAACCCTACAAATGGCATCAGTTTTTTAATTTTGGTTGAACTTCCTTTTTTCATTTTTTTTCCCCCTAACAATTTCCCTTAACATTTTATTCCAGTCAAAGGAATGTGTCAGTGAATGAATGTTTGGCTGAAACTACAACCAGCAGCTGTAGTTAATCTGTTCCATTGTTCTGTGAAGATAAGCATCTTCCAGCACTTTGCCAGAGAGCCAGCAAGCTCTTTTGGAATCATTTTTGGGATGAAACCTGCCTGTATCTTCAGCACACAGAGTAATGTGCTGTTTCTGGACAGAACTCAACCACGCAAAGTATTTTTAAGTCTATTATAAAATCCTCTAAAATAAACTTCCCCATCCACTGGCCCATTTTCTGAACTGCCTCGAGGAGAAAAGAAAAAACCAACAAAACAAACCTACAAAATCCAAATTCCACACTGTGTTTTATTTATCCTTCAGTCACAGGCACACCTAAAGGGAAAGGAAACACACTTGACCTCATGTGCCTACCTGTGCAATGCTGTATTATTCAGCAAGAGCCCTGCAAGGCTTATTGACTCTCCTGCTTAATTCACAGAGTTCAGAGACTCACAGAATATCTCAAGTTCAGAGGGGACCCAACAGGATCATTGAACCCAACTCGCTGCTTCTCACAGGGCTAGCAAAACCCCAACCATCTGACTAAGAACTTTCTCCAGAATTGCTCATTTAGTGCTAGAAATCTTCTGGAAGATGGCAATGTTTACCTCAGCACAAGGATCCTGCTCTTTGAGTCTGACCCTCCTTTGGTTGCTCGCCACTATTTCACCTTCACTCAAGTTTTAAGAAGGTGTGGTTCAAAACATGAGAAGATTAATTGGAAAAATAAAATTATTAAGCTCCTGTTTGATGCACTGATGCTGAGGGAAAAATGGGCAAGACTTTAGTATTTTCTGCTTCTGACACTAACAAGGTTCCTGAAGGCAAATCCAAGTATCACAGAAACAAGAACTACCTCGGTGCTTATGGAAAGCTAAGCTGACAGGGTGGCAAGATCCCTTTCCAACAGCCTACATGCAAGCTGCATCTCTGGTGGAATGAGGCAACATCTTCAGGGCTGAAAATCACATGCCCAGAATTGGCCACGTGTTTGCCAAAGCTCAGCTCATGTGAAATACTTGCACAGCTCTTTACCGTCTCTCCCTCTAGGACACTAATACTTTTAAAATGTCAACAACCTTCTACTGTTACCCAATATTCCTCTCCTTTCTGGAGGATGTTTCACTCCACTAAAATAAAGATTTGAATTCTATTCAGGCTTAGGAGGAGGGTTGCTGGATTAGAAATGAGCCAGAAAAGGAGATCAGAGAATCCTGGAACGGTTTGGGTTGGAAGGGACCTTAAAGATGATCTAGTTCCAACTCCCCTGCCATGGTCAGGAACAGCACCTACAAGACCAGGTTGCTCAGACCCCCATCCAACCTGGCCTGGAACACTTCCAGGGATGGGGAATCCAGAGATGGTGTGGATTTTGGGAGCCTTAATCTCTGCCCGCAGCAGGTCACACCACTGGAGCCCTGTTCCATGACGCACCTTAGGTACCACAACCACGTCACACCAGGCAAGGCAGAGGTGTCTCCCACGAGCTTCTACCAGGTGAGCTGAGGAAGCACAGCACAATGTCTGTACCTGCACCTGCTTTGCACATCTAAGGCATGGTGGGTTCCCTAGAGGCAGATTTCAGGCTAATGGCAGAGTCATTCTGTCTAGAGCACTTTTCCCCTTGCTTCAGCTGGAACATGACTTCTAACTTTTCCAAACCAATTCAGCTGATGATTTGAATCAATAACCACCTAATAACAGCACTCTTAGCCCAGCTGACAAGGATCTTTCTTCCTCTAACAGAACTTACTGACAGGTCCTGCCAGTGTTTACAGCTCATGTCTCCCTGGGAGGCTGCTCACGCCATTGCCAGTTCAGCCACTTCAGACTTCCTCCTGTTGCCAGCATGACCTCATCACCAGCACAGCCTAAAGACACCTCTCCAAAGACTTTCAGAAGCAACTGGGAAGTGTCTTCATCATCCCAGATGCCTCTGAGTTCACTGCTTTCCTGTTCTGAGCCAGCTGGGAGCTGCTGTGGCTGACGTGACCCTGCTCCTATGCAGGATACATTAGTCTAAGCCCAGCGTGGTGCTAACTCAGCTACTCAGCTTGAAGCCACCTCAAAACATCACCAGAAGCGAATTCACATCCAGCTGCCACAGACCACATAGAGAAGACCATAGTTCCTGATTTATAGCTCTTTTTGGAGGCTAAGATGTATCTTTTGCTGCCTGAGACACTCATTTTCCTTCTAAGAAGAGCACAGATTTGTGCCGGATGCAGCAAAGGCCCTTTTGACACAGGAGCTTGTAGGCTGAGCACAATCTTTCCCTTTGTCACACATTATGCCACCAAACAGCCAGCTGGATCAAAATTATTTCTATGTCTTGTCCCTGTGCCTGAAGGAGGAACCAACAATTTGTTTAGAAGATGGGACTTGGTCTGATGTGAGGACACCAACATTTGGGTATCCACCCGAAATCTGAACCAAGGGTTAGAAGTAGTTGTGCACACACAGGCATCCTGTGTCCCCTGAGGTGCACTGGGGACACTCTGTGCCTCCCAGCTGGTCCTGGTGACTGACCTCCAGTTGCTGCTGCTGAACCACAGAATCTCTAAGGTTGGAAAAGACCTCCAAGATCATCGAGTCCAACCATTCACCCAGCACCACCCTGATCACCACTGATCCATGTCCCAAAGTGCCACATCCACAAGGTTTTTGAACATTTCCAGGGATGGTGACTCCATCATTCCCTGGGCAGCCTCTTCCAATGCCTGACCAATGTTTCAGTAAAGAAATGTTTCCTAATATCCAATGTAAAGCTCCCCTGGTGCAACTTTAGGCTATTCCCTCTGGTTCTGTCCCTTGTTCCCTGGGAGCAGAGCCTGACTTCACCTGGCTGCCCCCTCCTGTCAGGGAGTTATGGAGAGCCAGAAGGTCCCCCCTGAACCTCCTTTTCTTTTAATGTAACCTAGTGAAGGTGTGTTACTGAGCTAATGGCTGACCCTAAAACTGCCATTGCTACAGTACCAAAATTCTGTCATAAAACACAGTGTTGATCTTGGAAAGTCCTGTTCCTATCCCATGTATCAATCACTGAATTAAAAATCAAACCATGTGATTCTTTAGCAGTCTGGCTGTGAGTGTTCAAGCCTGAAAGTAGTATTGGGTTTTTTTTGTATTAAAAATAAACACAAATCACAGGGGGTACTGCCTGGCTGATGTTTAGCATCTGTTAGGCTCGGTCAATAAATAACAATAGACCCACATGTGTGCCTGAATCTCACCTTTAATCAACATGGAGCAAATCTGTGGGGATTTTTCCTTTTTTCTATTTTTTGAGATCACAAAGTATTCATCTGCAACCCTGAGCATTATGAGAGATTTCAAGAATATTCACAAATATTAATATTTGCAAAGCTTGTCACAAATCTTTAAAGATCTAATAAATGAGTTTTTAAGCTTCTGTAAGCGAGGGTGGGAGAACATCTGCACTTTCATCTGTTTAGGAAACACGCTCTTTACGAAGTTTTAAGCTATCACCATAGCTGCAAAGTTTTTAAAAGCAAAAACAGAGTAAAGGGAATAATGCTGTCCTCTAGTCACAACACTTCTCCAGCCTCTTCAAATAAAACCTCTCTGTATTTGCGTGTGCAGAGGCAGCAGCTGTTGGAGTCAGCCAAACACAGAATGGGTGTCATTAAAATGCAGCAGCATTTTCCTGAGTGGGTGCTGCTCACTACTCTCAGCTCAGGTTTCCCGTAGCACCTAAGCCATATCAAAGATATTGAGCCTTCAACCAGCTCTGCTCCCCATTCTCCACAGGAGCACTGCTACTCCACACCCCCTCTCTTGCTCACTTTTTAGAGATGGTTGTTCTGTCCCCCCCATCCCACCCATGCTGGCACTCTCCCCAGCTTGTGCTGGCCCCAGCCCTCCTGCAACAATGCACTGAGATGGTTTAGGGAACTTGACTCATCCAAAAATGACCCAACAACCACTTAGCTTTTCATCTTAAGTGGGAAAGAAGCATAAGGAAGGGCTGCAGTGGGGTGGTCCCAGCTTAGGTCAGCCTAAATTGCCGTGGGAGCCTCTCCACTGTGCTAGAACACCTGGAACATCCCTCTGTGTGGCAGTCACGTACTGGTACCATTTTACTTAATTTCTAGAGGCCTCTAGCAAAACCAGGGGGGATTAAATTAGCCAGTGGTAAGAGTGGGTCCTCCTCAGCAGCTGGTGTGTTGTTATTTGCTTTCTGATTCACTGGTGAAAACCCACAGTGAGCAACCACATGGATCTTACAGGATGGGTGCTGGACCACAGCCAAAGCACATCCTGACTGTTTGGGGCACAGCACCACTCCAGAGGGTTCCTGAGTACTAAATGTGGGACTTTGTCTTCCTCCCCTCTGTTTGCACCTGGCACAGCACAACTACAAGGACAGAATGAGCTGAATAAACCCCAAACATAAACTGGTCTGAGCTGCTGGGCTCCACCCTGGTTCCTAGAGGGAAAAGTCACTCCTGGCAGAGACAGAACAAAGCCTTTGTGGGCTGTGTCCCCTCACACTCAGCACAGGAGGAAGAGAAAGAGAACCTGGTATGAAAGGCCTGAAGGCTTAAACTGTGAGGGTGAATGTCTGTGATGCCTCTGAGACAGTTGACAAGAAAAGGGCTTTGCATAATTTCTTGCAGGCTTTGTGATGAAACTTAACCCCATATGCTGATTTAAATCTGTAAACTCCTATATTGTGCAAGACTGGTTCAATCTTTTAAAGACAGCTGGGACCTGAGTCTGCTTTTTATGTATTTTTCTGTTGCTGGCCCTTTACATATTTGCTTAAGGAGAAACTACACTGAGATCTGTAAAGGTCAGTTGTTCATGAGACCTCAGAATGGACAGATATAAGGTGGAATCAGCTGGTTGAACTTCTTTTTTAGTGCCAAGGAGGCTTTTGGTCTTATTGTTATTATTACTAACATTTACTGTAGCAGCTGTAGGCCCTGAACAAAGCCAGGAAAAATCTGCATAAACACACATCATCAGGGACAGAGTGAGATAAAGCATCCTTTCTTAAAAACCCATGTGAGTAGGGTATATGGAGAGAGGATAAGTGATTTGCCTGAATTCACAGGGAAGTTTTGTTGCAGAGACAGAAATGGAATCTCTCTCAGAAGTCCCACATTAGCAGGTTAACCTTAAGTTTAGCTTTACATTCATTTATGCTGAGAAATGTCATTGAGAAGAATGAAAGGAAAAATACAGACCTTGTCATCCAGAATAGGCTCGCACTGAGAGTAGTTTATCTTGGAAGCCCATGTCCCATTGCCCAGGCATTCTCTGTAGGCATTTCCTGGTACAGACCAAAATAAAAGAGAGATGAACACTCTGTGCTGGACTTGAAACTTGAAACAGCCTAGCAATTTCACAGGTTTGAGAAAAGATTGACAGATTATTTACAAGGCAAATCAACTTATCCCACCTCCATGAGGACTGGAGCAGCCCACTGAGAAGAAGAGAAATAAATAACATAAACACATCTACAGACAACAAGTATTTAAAGATATTTATTAATAGTTTTTTTCTTAAAGCATATGAGTTCAGAAGACAGCAAAGGTACGAGAACATTGCAAGAGAAAGATTAATATTTGTATAGTTCTTTAAAAACCAGCGAAATGATCAAACACAAAAAGGTTTAGGTGTTCAGTGCTCCATGCAGGAGAATGCTATGTGTAAGGTAAACTTATTGCTCTATTCCCCTCATATTTATCCTACTGTAAACTAGAGGAAACATTCCTGGACATCCTGATTTTCTTGAGTCTTCCTGTGCAACATTTTTACTGGAAAAACTTGGGCAAAGAACCTGAAGGAGTAAGACATCTTCCATCCCTGGGGTAGGCAGGGTGGGGGGCACAAGAATCTCTCCAAAATGACCTCAGAAATGGGTACATCGAGGTCAGGATGTGTTCACCCACGATCTGTCAAAAAGAAACCACTTCTGGTGTTTTCCCAAGGCACCAGTTCTCACAGAGCATAAATAAAAATCACAAATGACTTTACTGAAGCAGAGATTTAATGTCCAAATTCAATGTCACCCTGCAGGGCTCTGGGAACTACATGGAGTACTAGTGGGGCAAGGAAGGGAGTTCAATTCCTGGCAAGCACTCTCTTCATCCCAAGGAATTCTGAGAGAAAACTTCAATTTTGCTGTACAAACCTTCCTCCACTCATCAAAAGCACGTCCAATCCCAAGAAATAGAGGGTTTTTTTCCATTTGTATTTTGAACTGTTTCATAGAAACAAGAGGATTAAAATAAAACAGGAAATCCAGAAAGATCCCCAAAGGACAAATACAGGCAACTTCCTGATGGACTCTTTATGATGTTGTTGCTGCCCTTTACCCAACTATTTTCTTGGGCCTTTGCCATGGCCATTCAGTGCTTGTACAGCACCCAGCCACCAGGAAAATCACATGTCAAATAAATGCATTAAATCGAATGTTCCTAACTGTGATCCTGACAACAGCCTTTGAAAAAGGTAAAGAGACTTTTGAAAAGGTGTTTTTTCTTACAGAGAAGGAAAGTCAATAAATAACAGTTCCTGTAGATGCTCCAGATCATACTGTATCCACACAGATCATTGAATTTCATATTGCTTTGGCTATTTGCAGTTTTCCACTGTTTCCTTTTGGAGTGACAAGGCCAAACAAAACAAAACAGTCTGAGTAGGATTTAGGTGGTAGGATCTGATTTACCTCCTAAAAGCCCTTGTGTTTGTCCCCTCCTCTGGCCTGTGCTCAAGCTTTCTGTGCAGAATTGTTGCTGATTTTGAGTCTGTGTAGAAAACTTCTGACTCTCCAGACATTGAGTAGTGCTTAGTCAGATGTTGCATCCCACTTCCAGGATACTGCTCCCATGGAACCCTTCTTTTATTCATTCAAACCCTTGTTTTACTCATTGTGACTCCTCATTTTCCCTGGCTGCATCCTTGCAGCTCAGCTGGAAGGACAAACACAATGCACCCTGTGAGGCACTGGGAATGTACAACCCACATCACTGCAGCTCCCTGAGCTGTCACAGCACATCTCCCACGTGGTGAGTGTATGAAGAAGAGGATGCTCATGTGAATCTCTGAATTTCTCTAGTCCAGGATCTCCTCCAGTATCAGTCACTTCTCACAAACAACAGCAGCAAGGAGATCTGGCTTCTGGGAATACCCCATTCCTAACTCTGGCAGTCACAACTAATTTATACCTCACAGCAAGTCTTTTCTTTTCTTTTCTTTTTCCTCTCCTCTCCTCTCCTCTCCTCTCCTCTCCTCTCCTCTCCTCTCCTCTCCTCTCCTCTCCTCTCCTCTCCTCTCCTCTCCTCTCCTCTCCTCTCCTCTCCTCTCCTCTCCTCTCCTCTCCTCTCCTCTCCTCTCCTCTCCTCTCCTCTCCTCTCCTCTCCTCTCCTCTCCTCTCCTCTCCTCTCCTCTCCTCTCCTCTCCTCTCCTCTCCTCTCCTCTCCTCTCCTCTCCTCTCCTCTCCTCTCCTCTCCTCTCCTCTCCTCTCCTCTCCTCTCCTCTCCTCTCCTCTCCTCTCCTCTCCTCTCCTCTCCTCTCCTCTCCTCTCCTCTCCTCTCCTCTCCTCTCCTCTCCTCTCCTCTCCTCTCCTCTCCTCTCCTCTCCTCTCCTCTCCTCTCCTTTTTTCCTTGCTTCCTTGCTTCCATGCTTCCTTCTCACAGCATCAGCTCTAATAGCCACATGGAAACAACTTTCCAGTCACACTGAATGTATTTTCATACATTTATTTTAATGACATAATGCAGATCAGAAATATCTCCTTTTAGCGAGTGATGTCACTTTAGAGAGTAAGAGCCTCACTGGAGGCACCTGGATGAAGCAGCTCTTGTTCATGCATTGTGCACAGAAAGACACTGGATTAAGTTCAGTCTTTATTAATGATTATCACAAAAAATAGGAAAAAATGGAAGAATCATAATGGAGAACTCCATTGTAGCAACAAACAATGAATGCCCAGGAATAAGAGAAAAGCTACATGATCTTTCTAAGGCAACAAGAGCTAATTATAAATAGAAAGAAATAGAGCTATTAGCACTATTTTTTTTTCATAGTTGAAAAACAATAGTGTAAAATTTCATTTTCTTAGACAAATGACATACTGAAGAATACAGCATACTTTCTCTTCTTATAATTTCTCCTTCCTTACTGACTTTATTATAAAGAAGGAATACACCAAATAGAGAGAGATTTGGTGGTTACACCATATGGTCATTCGTGCTCTGTGTGCACTTGCACTCACATAACACAACTGGACAAGCACATTTAATGTTCATGCACACAAATAATGAGCAGGAGATGACTTAGGATGGCACAGGCAGCACTCAGCCATTGTGCACAGAGCTTTTGACACATCATCCAACATTCATTTTTGGGCCTCCATCTGTGGTCTCTTCTTTGACTTGGAAAATGTTGATTTCCTTTTGTTGTTGATTCGTGGCTCTTGATTTCTTCTGCTCAACCATCGGTCCAGGAGACAGACAAGAAGATAAAAGGGAACTCTCTGAATAGAAAGGAATATTCAGGAATGCTCAGGGTGTCACTTGGGTTTCAGAAAATGTATTTCAACCCCTCCAGGCTGCAACTGCTTTGTCCGATTTCCCCTAAAGGCTGACTCAGGGGTGCTGGTCAGAGTTATACTCCACCAGGAAAACCAAGGACAGCAGGTAGAGACCAGAGGCACCATGGCAGCAGAAGCACCAACATTTGCAGCTCTCATGGACTCCAAGGGGATGTAAAAAAACCTATCTTCATACCACATCACAAAAATAGAGGTAAAGGATCTGAGCATGACTATAGCAAAGCCTTGGCAGGAATACAGCTGGGATACCCAATTCCTCACAACCAGCATCCCTAGCAGGAGCAGGGACTATTCTATGGATAAAGCTACTGTAAAAGCAATGCTTGCTGAGAAGTCCTAGTGAACAAAACCCTGGCAATCCACTTCATAAGGCTTTGTTAGGAATGTGTCATCCTTCACTCTCAACTTAAACATTCCCTGAGAGTCCCTCCAGTGAGCAGGGAGCTGTTCTCCCTGCAGCTGTCACAGAAATGAGATCCTGCTGGGAAACCTTCAGGAATGAGCAGTGTGGGGAGGATGGTGCAGGAGTAGCACAACCCCAATTCTCCCTGACTCCTGCTTTTGGGAAGAATGTCCAGCTCAGTCTCTTATTTTATAGATCTTCCCTGAATATATCCAGATAAACAATCTAACACCTACAGGAATGTCTCACTTTTATGTATTTATCTACACATGCCCACATACCCACACTATATAGAGCTTGAACTTTTCTTAGTGGAATAGAACCATTTAAGAGCAAGCGAGAAATTCCAAGTTGGAGAGCAAAACATCCTTGAATGGAGAAGAAAAATTATGTTGCATTTATCTGAAAAACAAACTATGATAATCACAACTCACTCTATTTTCAGGGCAAACAGGATTTTTAAAAAACTTCAGCATATCTGTTGTTGAAATCAAAAGAAGCTGATCAACCCAGATTTGGGGACTGTATCCCCAAACAGCCCCTACATCAATAATAAGGCAAAATCATTTCCATCTGACATGGAAGGACATGAGAGAAGCTCACAGACTTTGAAGGACTCCTCACACTCAGGTGTTTGATAAAGGGGGGAGACATCCAAACTCTATTTACAGTTTTCCCATAGCCATCTTCAGCATCCTGGCAACTCAGTACTGGTATCACAAGGCTAGTTCTGGGAAAACTTGCATGGGGTGGGAGCATTTTTCATGAATCAACTCAAGGACCTTTATCCCAGAACAGAATTGAGGCTTTCAGTCATCTAAACTCATGTAAAATGAATTCCACTTTTTCAAAGTTATTACTTTATTAACAACACTGCCAGAGACTCATCTGAAGAGCCCTCAGTGTTTTGGCTAAACAGAAAATGGAGCATCAACAGTCAGTATTTGCCATCCCAACAGAGATTTGTCTGCTACTTAGAACCCACTGACATATTTTTACTGTGATGGTGATGGAGCACTGAACAGGTTGCCTAGCGAGGTTGTGGGGTCTCCCTCTTTGGAGATATTTAAAGACTTTTTAAGACATGCTCCTGGGCAGCTGGCTGTAGGTGGCCCTTCATGGGAGCTGGACCAGATCTCAACAACCCTGTGATTCTGTGATTAACAGGACAAAATTATCTTCTGGAACGTCTTTAAAACACAGCTTAGGTAGAAAGTTTTACATCAGTTTAAGAGGTAAAACCTTGACCTTAATCTAATTTCTAACTGCAGATAATGTAGCATTTCCTGATGGGATATGTAAAGAGAAGTGTTTGATGAGTGGTATTTTGTAATTTTTTTTTTATTGACCCTGTTGAAGAACACCAAGCCTTTCAGGCAGTGGTAACTCAATATGTATAGATTGTCCTGGTGGCAGGCTTGTGTTTAGCCAGTAAAAGTCCATTAAAAGCACGACACAAACAAGAGACAGGAGCACTGGGTAAAGGTAAGTGGATGTAATTCTCAGCAGGAAGTTCACCACATCCTCCCAGTCATTAGTGAGTGAAAGACAACTCCAGACATTGCACTGTTGTAATGGATCTTGTCCTTGACAACTGGAACTAAGCTGGTTTTGAAAGAGATTTTAGTTGTCTGGCTGTGTTTCATGTAGGTGACTTTTTTGACAAGGTTTACATTTCCAGCTACCATCAAAATGGAAATCTGGCTTGTCTGGCTATTTATGCCTTTCATCCTGGAGCCCACACACACAGAGTGGCCATGGAATCTTGAGACAAGTTCATCAGCTGCTGGAGTGAAGGGAGTAAAGAGGCAAATGAATGAATAAATAAAAGACAGCCTGTTAAGTGCTGAGCTGAGGGTATCTGACTGCTCTGATAGCTTGCTGATCCATGTTAGCTGCCAGCCAGGCTGAAACGAAGGGTCCATCAATCAGAAAACCAGAACCCTCACTGCCTGGAACGCACAAGGTTTTAGAAAGGGGAGCCAGCAGTGACTGTGGCAGCCTGAGAGACTCACAGATGCAATAAACACCTTGACAGAGCACAGTGGGTCACGTCATCCACCTCCCTACCCACAGGACTTGTTCAGTCCAGATTAACAAGTGGAAGCCCTGAGAATTCCCAGTAATTGCTTTGTAAAACTATTACAGTCAGGCTGTTAAATCTCTCCACTGGGAGTGTTTTTTGCTGATATTCCAAACATATTTTTTTCCTCACTTTTTAAGACAACTACTAAACTATTTTTGCCCCTTGTATTCCCTTCTGACCAAGCTGAACAATTTGCTTTCCTCTTCAGGGTAGGTTAGTCCTGTGTATTTACCACAGGTGGAGCTCATTTTCTGAGCTGAATAATTGAATTTCGAAATATAGTTTTGGGGCAATGAAAATCACTCAATAAGTCAAGTAAATTTGACCCAAGCTTTACTCCCTGAAGAAAAATTTTAGAGAATTTCAAACACAGCAGTAAAACAAAAGAAAATATTCCAGTGTTGAATGTTGTAGCCCATAATATGGAGTACTTCAACTCTGGTCCTTCCACTGTTGGATTTCATGAGGAATTTGACCCCAGTTTTAATGGATTTATTTCTTTCAGAGTGTCCTAATCACTGGGACACCACAAGGTTCTCCCAGTGTCTCCTCCAAGTAACTTTTACTCCTTTAATGTTCAAAATAAGACATTTTGCTTGGTATCAAGCAAAAACTTTTTCTCTTGGGTACTTATCCACCATGATCCCCAGTAAATCCAACAGGAACTGCATGATACAAATTCCTCAGATTGGCTGCCCAGATTTCAAAGGAGAATGAGACAAATGAGACAGAAAAAAAAACCTGTGTTGCATAAGGGATACATCACTTCATGTATAGACTATTCTTAGCCCCTTTTCAAAGTCTCAGAAAAACATCAAGCCTCTAAAAATAGGGGCTGAATCATGGGCCTATAAATTATTTATTCATGTGCCACCCTTCCTCTTTGGTGCTTTTTTTCTGATTGTTGCAGTGACAAGCTCAAGCCAGGTAGGATTCACAAAGCATCAGTACCCTGCTTACTATTTCTAGAAATCATAAGTGACAGTGGCATAATTGTGACATCCAGGAGACTGGAAATAAAAAAAAAGAATCTTTCTCCACATACTCTATTTGTGAATGAGGGATATTCTGACAAAAACAAGGAGAGGCAAGAACAGTTATCCAACCAATGCTTATTAATTTGTACATCAGCCAACATCAACCTGAAAGCCAAACTTTGTGCAGAGAGGTTTTCTCTAGATGTCACAGCTGAGTTGTTTTTTCTTTTTTTTTTTTTTACATTTGTGCAGAAATATAACGCACTTATAGGAGAGTCTTGGAAGGCAGATAAATAATACTTTAGGCAAGAAATGTTCCCCTAGAAAACTATTTCTAAACTCAGCTCTGTCTGGCTCAGCTTGATGTGTCTTCAGGCTTTCAAGCACATTAGAAACTTTGATGAGTATTCTATTGTTTTCCTTTGCCAAGAAGTCCTGGAAAGGTTTATGAGAAGCTCCAGCAGCCTAATTATGCTCACTTGCTGCATCGATTTCCCATCTGCTAAAAAGCTCAAGTGATTCACCCAGGTCACAGAACATGTCAAAAGCAAAGGTAGGAAGAGAACTTGCAGAAGTATAGAAGTCCTCCAGGCTTCTTCAGAGTTTGGCAAAACATTTCTCTGGATTTCTAGCCCAAGGCACCCTCTGTTGGACTGACCAGGATTAAGGGCACCTGAGCTACTCAGTTGTGTTTGTTTGAGAATCACAGAAAGTTCTGGGTTGGAAAGGACTTCAAAATCATCCAGTCCCACCCCTTGCCTGAGCAGGTTCACCTTCCACTACACCAGGTTGCTCCAAGCCCCATCCAACCTGGTCTTGAACTCTTTTTGCCTAGGCTGGGGCTACCTGGCACCAAGCAGTGCCATTAGAGCTCCTTAGGAAAGGTCCCAGAGACTGAATTGTGCAGACCTGTCAGAAAAGTGGCTCTTTTGAACCTTGTTCAATGAAATACCTGCTGATATAAAACTTTTCACAAAAGAAAAACCACTTTTTTTTTGACTTTCCAATCCCTGGAAAGTCAACCCCACACGGTTCACCTCAGGAAACTTCTGAGGTGACAACTTCTTGCAATATTTTGCATTCCTGTCATTCCTCCAGGGTTAGCAAAAACTGTTCCATAAAATACAACTCATTTATAGTACAAATTCTGTTTCTTTACAGCTTCATTTTGAATTGTTTCTGGATTGAGGTGAAATCCCAATCCCAAAATTTGCCCTTTCCCAAAACAAATCACTCCTCAGAAGGATGACTGGGGAATCATCCTGGAAGCTGCTCTTTATCCCAATTGCTTACAGCTCCTGTGGTAACCTTCCTATTATTAATTCAATAAAAAAGATAATTATTAGTCAATTATATAATTACTATCCCTGTATACTAATAATTTCCTTAGGAAATTATTATGTGGCTCGTGATTAAAGCAACTCTTGTTCTGAAATGTCAGGGCTGTGCTCTTACAGAAACAACTGAGGGAACCCCCAGAAGACAGGGAGAGGAAACCAAGTGAACAGGCTCAGCAGCATTTGATAAATGCTTGGTTAATCCTGCCTGCAGCCTCCCAAGGCTTTCTGTAGTCTGCAGGTAAATCCCTGAGACAGCACATCCCCAGATGTGAACACAGAACCCAAAGCTTTCCAACCCAGACCTGCACGTATTTTTTGAGAAGAAAGATAAAAAGGGGAGATTATGAAGCACTGTTCCTCAGGTTATCATCTTTTCCCTTCACCTGGTTTTCAGCACAAGGAAAAAAAACAAACAAAGGAAAAAAATGCCCAACAGAATATAAAAGACCAATCAAACCCCCAAACCTCTTCATTTCTAGCTGAACAGAAACCGGAAATTATTTGACTCCCCCAAAACCTGTTGCAACATAAAAGTCTGCCATTTATGCTGGATTTATTTCCACACACAGCTGTTTAAATGAATCTTTCCTGGAAGGGCAGGTATCACACAAAAAAGATGCACAGACATCACTTGTACTTCATCAAGTCAGAGAAACTTGGATTGCTGGAAACTACAAGAGCACCCAGGAGAGTCTTTCTTCATGCTTGCCTTATTCTTGTATTCCTCTCTACAGATGAGCTCAAGGTTGACACATATAAATCCTGATTCCTGGTGCAGATGCTCACATGTGAGTGAGGATTATGTCCATGCTGCCAGAGAGACATCCAGCACTGTTTGTGTTGGACCATGGCATGCATGGGATCCACTAAATCCAGGCCATCAAGCAGCACGAAATTCCCAAGATTAAGCTAATTAATTGATCCCAAGATCACAGCCAGCACAGTCTAGATAGATTCAGCCGATCTGTGGCCATTTACTTTATGGGGTAGAATTATTCCTCCACTGACCCCACAATGACAATAGGGGGAACTTAATCACCTACAGCAAACAGAAGCATCTTCATAAAGACACCTCAATTTAGGTGTTTGGGCTAAACAGAACACTGGCCTGAATGAGCCTGAAATTGGATGTGGAACAATCACTCTGTGTTTTTTAAAGAATTCCCTCACTTGACTCAAGGTGATGCAATTGTTTTAAGAAACAGGCTATCATCCAAGTTGTGTGTGCATGGATCATGCACAAATTACCAGGAAAGATTCCACAGCCCAGAACACTTCCACCTACATGGAGAGGGAACTTCCACCTACACAGCTACCTAAAAAACACAAGAGGGAGAAAGGCAGAACCTAAGAAAAAGGTTCTCCCTGCTGGTTAGTCCAACAGGTCATTAATTCTCCCTTTCTTGTGTAATGGCAGTGAATTCTTGCAGAGCACCAGGACTGGAGGAGGAAAGTCATTACCCAGGGCAGCAGCACCATTTGTTTCTGAGCCTGACAGACCAGGAGAGCACAGAGCCATGAATCTCCCCGCCTAACCCCCTTCTGGAAGGCTGATAATGATGTTTGATCTTTATGATAATTGCTTCTTAGTTGAAATTCAGAATTCAATTAGTCACTTGGCATAATTGCTGAATGCACAAAGAGATGGCAATGATAATGAGCGGTGTAACTGTACTTTATTACCTGTAGGAAAGCACTGTGGAATTGAGAAACACTAAGATATGATTCCCAAAGGTGTGTGAGGGAGAGGAAAGGAGCTGGAGACTGGAGTTTAGGACAGATAACTCAAGCAGCCATTTTGTACAACTTGTTGAAGGAAATGGGTGTGTGCAGCCTCCCTCTACTATGGTTTTTGCCACAGCAAAGTGGGAATGTGGGAAGCAATGCTCTTCTCACTGAGTGAGCATTCACTGCCTGGAATTGATTCAGGAATTTATGAGCTGCAACCACAAAAGCAAAGCACAGCAGCTGTATGAATGGTTCATGATGGAGCAGAGTCCATGTTCACTGGGAATCCTGACCTGCTCCCAGGACTCTGCAAAAATAATGAGAAAGGTGGTTGAGAAAAGGAGGGATGAGACCAGATTCCAAAATGCAGCCATTCATGTGATATTTGCCTGGTAAGGTTCAAATACCTTTAGATATGGAATTCAGATGAAACCTCTGGTCCAGCAGCAGAGGCTGTGAGAGGAAGCAGCACACGGGGGAGACAAGGGCCCTTAGAAAATAAGAGCAACCCAGGAACTTGAGAGAAAATACCACACAAAACACAGGGAATGAATTGGGCTAAAAGGCCAGGAGGATCTGCAAAACCTTATTTTTATCACTGAGTCAGCACTGGGGGTTTGCCCATACCACAGGAACATCCATCAGGAACCAGAGCAGTTGCTTGGCCTTACAGGGATTTTCTCTGTCAGCTGCTTGTTTTGTATTTTTTCATTTCAAACTGTTGTCCAGATCATACACCCAGCATTTCATAAGAATCCTTGCCTTTTAGAGAATCACAGTCCTACAGGCTGATTCAGACAGATCCTGTCACACTTGCACGTCTTGGGAAGTCTGGACAAAAACACAACATACGCTGCTGTCAGCTCGTGCTGTGTGGTTGCCAGAAAGCTCCATGTCTTCCCTGAGCCTAAATATTCATCAGGAGAAGGCAAGGGAGACACAGACTGTCTGCAAGCAAAAAAAAGGCTGCAAACATGAAACAAGTGACCACTTGCCAAAGCAGCCCCTGCCAGCTTTCATAACTAAACCTAATACAGGAACATTAAAAATTTCAGATGTTTCTTGGCAGATAGGAGCCCGTTTTGCTGAATCACATTTCTCCTTCTAATAATGTAAGTTTCAAAAGGGGTTGAGAATGGCCAAGTTGTCCCAATTTCTGTGACGTGAACTTGATGTGTCTGCAGATAACCTGCCTTCCCTCATCATGCAATTTTACAGGACGAGCAAAATATTCAGCAATATTCAGTCAAGAGCCTGGACTTTGATTGTGGGGATGACTGCTGATGTGAAGGTTATAAATAGTTTCTGTAGGACATCACAGATTAAGTTTGTTTGAGACAAGAAGGTCCCTGCAGATACAGGGAAATGCAGCAGTAATTCTAAGTCTTAAATTCCTATTACAGATACTAATAGTGCTACATTTTCTGTGTGTTGTTTCTCCACATAAATACCCTCCCTCTCCCACTGGGTGAAGAACAAGGTTTAAAAACAACTCTGTGAAAACTCTTGCCAGGAGAAAAGCAACACCCAGCTCAGATCTTCTTTCTTACACAGCCACAATGAGGAACAGGAAACTTCCATTACAGAAATTACCATAAGGAGCACAGGGCTTTTGAGCTCCAGTTTTGCCTCCCTCTCAGTTTTTTCCTTCCCATCCTTGAAACTAATGCCAAAACGTTTATTGAATTAATCACCTAGCACAGCACTGCTATGAATTATTCTGTGCCCAGAGATGTTTTATCTGGTAAAAAGGGCAGCAGGCAGTAGCTGAGTTTGTAGATAAGCAACTGCTACACTGATGATGTACCTACTTGTTAAAATCTGAATTTAATAGTCCCCCAACTGCTTAAACCACCCAGGGCTCCCCTTCCATTCCATTACTTCTTCTACTGGTGTAAACATTGCTGCATTTCTACACTTTCCCAAAATATAGCATGGAATATGAATCAAGTGCCAGTCCTTTAGGACAGCATGTATTGAAACTTAAAGTGAGATCAGAAACCTGAGAGAAATAATATTTCATATAAATTTTGCTAGTACTGGACAGACACCAGGAAATTTGGTTTGCAAGTGATATCAACAAGGAAGTGAAAAAGTACAAGATCAATTTTGAGAGGGAAGTGTGAGGGACCATGTTGTTCTGTAGGGGTTGTTTTCATGCTCACAGCACCTTATCAATCAGAAAAGGCAGATCAGAGATATGCATTTGACTCTCTGAGAGTGAGATGGGGCTGCCTGCCATGCTCCTGGCTCTCTGTTCCAGCCCAGCTTCCCAAGACATCTCCCAGCCCACACATAAGTGATCCTTCACAAGAAATTCCCCCTGCACAAGGAGCTGAGTGATCACATGTGGGCCAGGAAGACCATGAATAACCTTCTGCAGAAGGCAGCTGGAAAAGTGGAAAACGGGCTGTTCCCCTGACATAACCTGATGAACACAGTGCATTGCTCATTTGGAAAGCCTGCTGTTATGTGGGGAGGTGCTTCCTTATCACCTGATAATTATTGCCTCTTTGGGGGTTTGAAATGGCAGGGGAGGGAGAAAGGAAATTTTAAAGTCTCTTCTAATTTTATAGCACATAAAACGCTGTCAGCACACGCTGTGACAGTCTAAGAAAAGCATTTCACCAGCTTCATTTCTTGGCTAAACTCCCCGATGGATCTTAAGATCCTGAGCTTATTTCAAGTAGCAATGATAAGTGGGCCATCTCTGAATCATCCCAGGTGGTTTTGGGTTCAGTGTAGCCTGGCAAATGTGGTGTGGCAGCTTCAACATCATCACACACATCTTTTTAAGACCCACGTATCTGTGATCTCAGTGCTGTCTGTAACACCCAAACAGCTTTGGGAACTGTAGCAGTAAACAGGGGTCTTTATTCTCCACACAGTTCCACGACTACAAGGAAGGGGATGGAAGGAGTAAATCATCTGATGTTGGCATCAAACTCTGCACACCCTGCACAGCTTTACATGCAGGGCATTAATCTTAGACTTGTGATATAAATCTCCTCACAATACAAAAAAGGACAGAACAGCCTCCCCCAATATTCTAGACACCTCTCAGAGCACTAAAAATGACACTTGTCATTGTTTCAATTCAGGCCAGTTTTTTCCTCAACATTCTTTCATTTCCAGGCAAGTTCCCCTCACTCTGTACCAATCTCAAATGACATTTTTTAGTTTGATCTAAGTCATTAGGAAGAAATTCTTCCCTGTGAGGGTGGTGAGGCCCTGGCACAGGTTGTCCAGACAAGCTGTGGCTGCCCCATCCTTGCAAATGTCCAAGGCCAGGTTGGACAGGGCTTGGAGAAACCTGGGATAGTGGAAGGTCCATGGCAGGGGGTGGAATGAAATGATCTTTAAAGTCCAAACCAAACCATTCTATGATTCTATACTGTTGATACCTTTAATTTGACACTTTCAGGTCAACTTAGTGAATTTTAACTCTGTCTATAATTATTACTCTCTATTTTCCCCAGTCCTGCAAGAGAGTGGAGGATGTATACTACAAGTGAATATTACAGCCCAGGAATGTCTGTGCTGGCTTCCAAGCCACCAGTCCCTCACCTCAGAAAGCTAAAACTGCTCTTTCCCTTCTATGATTGCTAAGAAGGGAAGGTGACTGTGTTAGTCATAAAAAAAACCCCTTCTTTCCCTATATTTCTCTTTTTTCCTTCTTTTTTCTAAAGCTGACATGAGGCTCTTCTCTTCAGGTCCAGAACTGAGGTTTGTAAACCCCAAATTCATTGGCTTCATCAGCCACAGGTTTATGTACCACCCCCCTGGGACATAAACATTGGCTCCAGGGATTTGGAAGCAGCACAATAAATTTGATCCAGACTGAAATTAAGCAATAAAAGAGGTAAGCAAGGCAGTCTTTTACCCCAGAAACATCCCTAAAGAAATGCTGCATCCAGCAAGGACTTAATCCAAGAACTGGAGGTGGAGGAGATGTTCTGGGTGTTCCAAAGAGCATGGAAGAGTTGGTGATGATTCAGCACCTGTCAGATTTAGTTTAATACAGGTAACTGCACCAAGGGCCGTAAGGGAGGATGCTGCAGAAAGCTCCTGTCATGCAGAGCTGAATTTCCTTGCTCTTTAAATACCTGCTGATGTCTTGTCATGCTGATGTGAACTAAGACTGGTAGTTTACAGTGATAAGGTTAAGAGGATTTTTAGAAACTAGAAGGAAAAAAAGGAGTCTTAAAAAAGATTTACCATCTTTCAACAAAGAGAGCAATTAGATCAAGTAAAATATGTTTGAAAGTGCTCATTCACCTCAGAAAAGTGTTTAGTGCTCATCATTCTCTTCCACTTAGTTGAGACTCTCCATTTAGACACTTACTGACTTTGGTAATAGAATTTCTCAGATCTTCTCTTATGAAAAGAAAAACTACTGAGAACTCATGCATCTGTTACACCAAGGCAGATTTATCCTCAGTGCCATTTCCATTTCAACTCCAAAATGAGCTCCCCAAGAGCAAATTGAGTGAGCAGTATTTAACCATTGGGTAGTCAAGTGAGGCCTGCTTAATTGATGTTCTCCTTGGTACCAAACCATAAAATCTTAAATCCCAAGTCTGCCATGAACAACTGGGTTGTAGAATAAAAAAACAGAAAGAAACCAAAACCGCAACAACAAAAACCAGAAAAATAAAAGGTGCTTGAATGGGAAGACAAACTGCATTGGACTGCAAGGAATCCAAAGTGCCTTAAATTTATAACATTTTTCAAAGTAATGCAGCTTTGACTTCCTCTGACAAATAATAATGAGCTACTGACTTTGATATCAAATGTGGGAAAGGAGATATTGTGATACTAAACTTGTTTTCTTTGATCGATGAATTAAATGGTAACTTCTTTACTTTTATATTTAAAGGTAGGATGAAGCTTTGCATTTAAAGAGCAGTGAATTAGGCAGCTTTATGGCAATAAAACCTTTGTGTGCATATCATGAATGGGGACAGGAAAGCTATATAACACTGTGGAAAAGTATGTTAGCTTGACAGTTTAGATGTACTTTTAAGTTAATGTGAACATGAAAAAATCTGCAGGGCAACATAAAACCTCTGCACAAATGAGCATCCAAATCCTGAACCCTCTTCTCTAAGAAAAAAAAGCAATTACTTAACAGTTCCACTGAAAATGCTCAGTTTGGACCAGTGCCTCAAGGCACCGAGTAAATGCTGTTCTGTTAAGCTCTAACAATATTTGTTCCTGTTTTTATTATATGAATTTTATTTTAAAACATTGCAATATGGAGACCCAGTCTGTGTCCAACTGCTCTACCACCTACCATCCCAGAGCAGTTCTGGAAGACCTGCAGTTCTTCCTTCAGGCATGCATTTGCTACCCCTGAAAGGATGAAATTCCAGAGGTGGGCCAAACCTTATCTCTAGACAAGATAGGATGTGAGCAAAAAAAAAAAAAAAAAAAGGGAAAAAAAACCTTTTTAAAATGTAATAAAATGTGGTCCATAGTGCTACATTCTAATTAGCTGTTCACAAAATGCACCTAAATGATTCTGTAAGGTTCCTCTTTTCTTTGTATTGCAGTAGTGGCCCTCCAAGCCCATCCAAGCAGCCCATCCACCTTCAAGACAAGGCAAAAGACTTTCCTCACTTATTTCTTTTCAGTCACAGAAAACAGTACAAATGTGGAAACCTCTGGAATTATTGCTAAAGATTGACACATTCAGAGTTTGATTTGGTCTCTACACCTTTTTCTGTTGACCAGAAATGGAGTTAAGAAGGCTTTGAGGAGTCAACATTCAAAGATGGCTCAAGTACACCAAGATAAATCCCACCTCACATGGACAAAACCACCCTTATTTTGGATCTTGAGGTTCAGCAAGCACAATGCTACAGTTTTCTAGCACTGATCCAAGAAGAATTCTAAAGCAATAAAATCTAAATGGAATTGTATATTCTTCCAGGACGGATGTGGTGTGGCAGGGTCACCTAAGGTGCACAGAGGCCATGCAGAAAGCCACAGCTGGAAGAGAGGTTAACACTTCCTCAGTCTGAACTTTGATCCCTCTATGGTTTTAGCAGGTGTAGTGATGGATTAAAACCCACAAAGAACATTTTAAGTCTTATGGATTAGATTCTTTCTAGTGCAGTGGCATCTGGAGGTTTTGTACAGCGCTGACTTCAGTGACAGAAGCAGAAGCACCAGGCCTTCGTGGTGCTGGGATTGTAAACAGCACCTTCCAAAATTTCTGTGAGCTAAGGCTAGGAAAGAACAGTGTAAGAATAAGAAACTGGAATTTGGGTGCAGGATCTAAGCCAGGCAGTGGGAAGACTTCAAAAAGCACAACAAAAACCCCCAGTCACAGATCGCAGCCCAAAGGAGCGATGACCACAGTGAGCACAGCAAGGGAAGGATGGAGTTTATAGAACTGCTCCTGACTCTCATGTGAAGGAGGGCTGTGGAGATGGAGAAGGGCCTTGAGGGGAAGCTGTATGAGGAGTGGTTGAGGTAATGTGGTCTGTTCACCTGGAGGTTGAGGGGAGATCTCCCTGCGGTCTTCAACCTCCTTACCAGAGGCAGTGGAGGGGCAGGCACTGATCTCCTCTCTGGTGAGCAGGGACAGGACCCAAGGGAATGGACTGAAGCTGTGTCAGGGCAGGGTTGGGTTGGATCTCAGGAAAAGGTTCTACCCCAGAGGGTGGTGGGCACTGCCCAGACTCCCCAGGGAATGGGCACAGCCCCAAGGCTGCCAGAGCTCCAGGAGTGTTTGGACAACGCTCCCAGGGATGCACAGGGTGGGATTGTTGGGGTGTCTGTGCAGGGCCAGGGGTTGGACTGGATGATCCTTGGGGTCCCTTCCAGCTCGGGATATTCTGCTTCTATAATTCTATAAAAGATTCAATAAAACCCATGCATAACAAAAACAGAGATTCCCCATCCCTGGAAGTGTTCAAGGATGGATGGAGCTTTGAACAACCTGGTCTAGTGGAAGGTGTCCCAGCCCATGGCAAGGGTTGGAATTAGATGATCTTTAAGGGCCCTTGTAACCCAAACCATTCTGTGATTCTCTGATTCTATGATTAGGGAGTTCACAGCTGAACCTTCATTTCACCTGCTGTGTCTTACAAAGAGAGATTTGCTACAAAACACTTCCCAAATAAACCATTAGTGAGTAAAAGATGACTTTACTGTCACACAGCTACAACATCCTGGAATAGTTCTCATTAAAGACTTTCAAAATTAAACCATTACCAAGATTTTTTTTTTCTCAGCTGTCTGATCTTAATTATATCATGTGAAATGAGATCATTTGATGCACCTTCCAACTCTTCTCCTCTTAAAATAGCACCTTTCTATAGATAGAAGATTCTTTAAGTAATTACACATGAAGTGTTTAGGATAAAATGTCTTTTCCTTTCCTGTGCACAAGGATTTATCTTTGCATTAATCAATAGAAGAAGGTTAGCAGATTTTTCTAATGAGAGTACAAAGGTAATTAAAATTTGTTCTCATTATTTTTGAAACACGAAGGAGATGCAGTATACATCATGTAACAGCTTCTTCTGGTCATCATCTGTGAAATTCAGTTAATCACTGTAATTTGTTGTTGCATGACGGTACATCACAAAGATATCAGGAAGAAACATTTAACTTCAGAGAATTACTCAGGATGTAGTTCAGTCAAAGACAAGAATGCAGCTCATTATCTCTTCAAACAGATTTACAGTGCAAAATGCATATGCCAATTAGTGTAAGGGCTCTGTTACCTTCATACTAAAATCACTTATGAAAACCAATCACAGGATGCTTCAGGCTGCAGGAAATGCTGCTTGATTACACGTGACCACAGCCAGCTTACAAACACTCCTTTAAATCTTTCTACCTTCTCCTTTTATACCACTTTCTTTCCACTTACACTTCCATCCATCCTGAACTGAGGTTGTTCATGATCTGTCCAAGTGGTAACTCTGAGAACTGAGACACTGAATGACACAAAGCATTTGTAGGAGGATTTGGGGAGCTGGAGAGTACCAGAGTAATAAATATCTTCCCTTGTAATAACTGAGGGAATTTCATTCACAAATGCTGCTGAAACGGTGGAAACTGAAGTTCCTCAAGGTTTGTTGAGGGGGGAGCAGTTAATGAAGGAAAACTTGGAAGTGTCACAGTTCCTCAACAATCAGCTGATGGCAGCAGACTGGAAACTGAGATCTTACCTCTGGAGCCAAGTCAGAGAAGGCAGAAACACACAGTCAGCCTTTACAGCCCTGTGGGATTTCAAGGACCTTTCAAATAGGATATGTCACGTCAAATGATATCAGAAATTTCAGGGAAGTTTAAAAATGTTTGTAGGAAATGATGATACTACAGATCAGAGCCTTTGTTTCTATGAAAAACAATTAATTTTGATATTCTTTGAAGTGAAACAACTAAGCTGGAATTTCACGTAAAAATAACATCAGTTTAGTCCAGTGTCTCTATTTTGGGAAGGGATGTGTGCTACAGGCAGAGAGAATTTCTTCATGACTTCACTAAGAGATAAAAATGTCTCTGAGTCAACACTCTGAATCCTGACTGCATTCTGAGACTGAAAACCAGTGAGTGCATTTAACTACAAACCTTGGGCTGAATTTAAAACATTTACAGTTGGTGTAAAATACAGTCAGAGATGAGACTGAATAAATCTTCCAATTCAAAATTCCATTCAAATGCCACAGTTTGTCTTCTGGAAGCCCCTCCCTAGGACAGCAGCCTGCACTCAGTTCCCATAACCATATTTCCAAGCTTGAAGGATTTTGAAAAAATTACATCAGGATGAACTTTCCTTATTTATTTGATATCCCCCTGGGGTGGGTGGACCTTGGCTGACTGCTAGGTGCCCACCAGACCTCGTGTTCTCCACCTCTCCTCATCAGGACAGGGGGTAAAATATGATGGAAAACTCACAGGATGAGATACAGACAGCTTAGTGAATAATTAACAATTTCATTAATTACTCTGGCTCTGTCAAACATGGGGGCACCCCATGGGGACCACCTGTTTTCCCAAAACCTTCTCCTGCAGCCCACTGCTATCAAACCTGTGCCATGTTAACCCAGGATACCTCCTCTCCTTCCTCTCTGATCTCCTAGAGCCTTTTAGTAGATGCCTGGGGCAGCAAATATTTTCCAGAGTTTGCTTAGAGTTTATAAAAAAATAAAATTTTGGTCCTTAAGCGCCACAGCAGTGCCAGCAAAATGAAGGTAATTTTACCATCAATAATCAACAGTCTGGTCCACACAGAAAGAAGCAAACCAGAAGTGCTGGTTTAATGGTTGCACTTGATCTTAGAGGTCTTTTCCAACCTTAATTAGTCTATTATTTTACAAAGAAAAGACTGCAACAAACACCACCACCACAAGCCACAGTGTCGCAACAAGCAAAAATAATCTGTTGTCTGATGATGTCAAAAAATGAAATCAAGCCTTCTATGAACCATTTATTTGCATGTATTCATGAGATTCATCTGAGCATTCAGGACACTGCTACTACTGCAGCTGAAACCTACTTATTAAAAAAAGAATAAATCTCTGTGGTTATATTAGCGCTTCCAAAAGAACACAGCAATGTCTCAAGATCTTTTTTCCCTATCAATGATCTGACTCTTGTTAAAGTCTTTTATGCAAAGTTTCTCTTGCAAAGCTTCCTGCTAGGCTCTTGTGTCAAAGGCAGGTCTGTGTGAGCTGTTATTATAAAATTATGTGTATTATGTGCAGCAAAATTGCCTAATGTGTGTAATTAGCTCATCTCAGTCACTGCTGGCAATGCAAGCAGCTGTGAAGGTTGAGCAGAGGGGAGAGCTCCTGACACCCACTCAGGAATAAGGATTGCACCTGTAAAAGTGCCTGGTTCCAGCCCTCTCTCTCATCCCCAGCACAGCTGAGATGAACATGAACTGGAGGCACTCACAGACACGGATTTATTGCAAGTGCTTGCTGTGAACTGCAGCAAGCCAGAGGCTGCTTCACAGATGGGTGTGTGAGAGCTGGGATGAGCAGCTGGAGACAGTCACCTCACCTCAGACTCACTGATGCATCAACCCCCACAATTCACAGGAAAACTGATCCTTCTTTCCTAATTTTTTAAATTTTTATCTTCTTTTCCTCCTTGTCCTGACAGTAGCTTTGTTTCTCCTTCTACTCCTTGCTCCCTTAAGTAGAAGCCCTGATTCTGCACTTTCTTTAACCCAGAATGAAGCTGCTGGTTTCACTCTTGCTCCAGTTCTTGCACTTGTGGGGTGTCCAGCCCCTCCTGACCCTGTCCCACACAGAGGAATTTCACCTGCACCCTTGGGGCTGACACCAAGAAGCCTTCAGGGAATCAATGCACTGCCAATTGGGTTTGAGCATGAAAAAGGCAATGCAGAGCCTGATCAAAGGCTGTTTCCTCCTCTCACATCATTGCCTGAGAGTTTGAAGCCCTCTTCATCTGTGCTACAAAGTTGTGTGAGGTATTTGAAGTGTATTTGCAGGAAAAAAAAAATAACAACCTGAAAAAGTAAAACTCAGCTTATGGATAACAAAGACAATCTTCACTGTTAGAGCAGGAGAGTTCACTAATTTATCTTCACCAGATCAAGGAATGAAGCCAAATCCACTGGACGGGATCTGACAACAGGATATGCATTATATCAGAAAATGTAGCCTAGGAAACAACCCTGCATTGCAGAGAAGAGCAGCAAAGAGCTGAATAAATGTGACTGTCATCACTGAGCACTTCGTGTGGCTCACAGAAAACCTGCAGGTGCTACAGTCCAGCAGGTCTGCACCAAGACAAGAAGGCAGGAAAACAGAGATACAGAGCTGTGAAATCTTATGGTTAAACTCAGATATATATTGGTGGCTGCATCAATCACTCACGCAAATGAAATACTCAAGCTCATGGACATTTTTGCGATCCTGAAGATGTTAATGAAAATATCTCCAGTTTTCCCAGACCACACAGAGGGATGCTTTCATTCACATCTCCATATTGAGAACAGAAGATTTTTATTCCTGAAAAAGAGACCTGGAGAGAACAATATTAAGACACTGAAATCCACCTGCCTGCTTAGCACTTTGTACATCCAAAAGTCTTTGCATAAAAACTCTTACAAAGGACTGAAAAACACAAATTCTCTCCTCAAAACTCTCCTGGTTCAGCCCCAAAGAAATTAATGACACTGAGGAATAAAGGTGACATGTTACCAAGGAACCTCTTGCAGAAAAAAAGGAGGAGAGAAGACTTAACAGAGCTGGAAAGCTTCAGAGTTCCTGATATATTGGAGTGAATTTACAAAGGGCAGGACTGAAGGACGGGAGCCTGAAGCAGCTTTTGCCTGGGGCCAGCTGTGGGCTATGAAACAGGTCTCATTTACTGCCTGTCCTGACAGAAACAAGCTGCTTTCATCATAGAACCACCCTCATCCTTTCCCTTTCAAACTGGCACAGCCACAAGCGCTGCCTCTTGGCTCAGCAGGGCTCCAGAGCATCCCCACACAGATTCCCCACATGGATCAGAGCCAGCTGTGGCCAGGGAAGTCCTGGAATTCACACTGAAGGCAACACAGCCACAACCAGAGTGGTTCTAATGTGAGGCTGGCACGTGCCTGTCAGGGGACAAGAATGCCAGAGGAGAGACAGAAAGAAAAATAACGAAGGAAACCACTTTATTAATATCTCCTCCCAAAGAGACACGGGAAGAGAGAAAGTACTTAGGTCAAACACACTCAAAATCAAGCTGCACATCATCTTTGCATTTACAAGACAAATATATGGGGTCTCCTGTTGAGTTTTAGTTTGCTCAGAGGTCCTGGTGGCCCTGCAGTCAGGAATTGTATATGTTATTCTGCCTTGGATGTGGTACAGTATCATCCTTAGTCCTGGTATCTGGTATTAACCCTCAGTTCCCTTCTCTCACCTGCTGTTCTTTGGGATGGCAACTCAGATTTTTGCTGGCTGTGCCACAGCTGGCAGTGAGGCACTGCAGTTCTTCCCCACAAATGTTTTGTGCATGTTTCCCATAGGTTTGCCCCATCCCTCTGTCCCTTGCCATGGCAGAGGTGTCAGATGCAGGTGATCCTGAAGGTCCCTTCCAACTCAAACCATTCTTTGATTCTATGATTTGAACCTTCCAGCACTCCAACTGCCTCAGCTCATCTCAAGAAAGCTATTTTTAATCCAGTCCTTCTCCCTTGAGCAGATAGCTTTCATGAATGAGCCATCAGTGAGTCATTGACATTTCAGGATTAAATCAAAGCAATTAGCCCTGCCTTTTCCAGCTGATTTTCACTGAGGTAAAATGGCAACTACACAAAGGTCAGTGCCCAGGGAGTATCACTTGATTTCCCTAAAAGCAAGCAAAGGATGAATTGAACCAAGTAAAATGGTGCAGGAAAATTACATATTACACATCAATAAAACGGAATCAGGAGACTGAGAAATCCTCTCACTCTGTTGCACATCAGGTAACACAAGTCCTTCATATAAAACTCACCATCACTAAGTGCCACATCACAGGTGTCCATGAAAAACAAACAACTGATGATAGAGGCCACTAAAGGATCGTTTGAGAGCTGCAGGAATATCACAAAACCCCAGAAATGCTGGGTAGGAGGAGCAGGAGAGCTCATCCGGTCCAACTTGCAGTATGCCATATTGCCACATCATGTTTATTTTCACCAAGAAAATCCAGAACTTCCTCAGCTCCATGCTCAAAATCACGAGAAATGCTTCACTTCAAGAAGGAACTGATACAATCACAGTGGGGTTTTCAAAGCTAACCATGAACCTAAAGACTCACACACAGAAAACTGACCTACCACAGAGAAATCAATTTCCTTCCCTGAGATTTCAGGAGGTGAATTTTAGCTCAGGGGCACCAGGAGCTGAGAGCACACACAGTCAATTTTCATCTGGTCCCAGAGCATCAGTGTCTTATTCACATTTATCCCATTCATGGCTCTTTCTGTGCCTGGTCAGGGATTGGGAAAATGAGGCTGGGGTTGGATAAAGAGCCTAGGAGGGATAATGCAATGACAAGAGACATGCACTTATCTGACCAGTCAAAGAAGTGATGAAAAAATAACCCCCCAGATTCTCCTGAAGCCCTGTAATTGCAGTGAGTGTGGTCAGGGGCTCATCTGTAATCACAGCAGCTCAGCCATGCATTTGCAGCTGAGATCTAACAGAGAATGA
Organism: Climacteris rufus; assembly: GCA_013398175.1. Lineage (NCBI taxonomy): Eukaryota > Metazoa > Chordata > Aves > Passeriformes > Climacteridae > Climacteris > Climacteris rufus. The sequence continues at coordinate 1,083,636 of VZRZ01015299.1, read as the reverse complement.
GTAAAACAGGGATCTCTAGGAAAGACTTCACACCTGTTTGCTGAAAAATCCAACTCTTGCTTAACATGTTTCTCATTTCAGGAGAGCATTTTACATAGTCCCATGATAAACTGAATCACACTGCTGTGATGTCTGTGCTCTTCTGACACACTCACCTCACTGGTTCAGCTCAGAGACCTTTCTGTCCCCCTCAGGATTCACTGAAGGAATAAACCAAAGCAGAATAAAATTACTGTTATTACTGTTGCTGGAATTTTTTTCCAGGAGAAATGTGCAGCAAATACAGGAGAGATGAAGGGTTAAAAAATACTAGGATGAAAAACAGAACACTGGACTGAGAATGGGTTTGTAGGTGGACAAGGATGACTTAACTATGTGAAAACACCTTGTGGGGATCCTTCAACTCTCCCTAAAAAAGAACAGAAAGCAGCAAAATTCAGTATTCCTACTGCTACAAAGTTCCTCTTCAGACAGGCTTAATGAGAGGGAGAGATTTGTTAATTAATGACAAAGGTACAAGTGACTGAATTTATACATGAGAGTTATGTGAAGTGGGAAATTCAGAAGACTGGATTAGATGGCCAAAATGAATCAAAATGTGAATCTAGGGGATCCTGGCTTTCTGTAATACCAAGTGCTGTCAAGAGGAATGAAAGGGATTTTCTCTACAAAGGCCTTGTGAGTTGGTGGTGGGGTCACTGCTGCCACACAGTCCCACTCAGCCAGACAGGTCCAAATCCCTGAAATCCCACCCAGGATGTCACCACCCACATCCTGAGGCAAAGAGCTCCCAGAACAGGCAAATAAGCCCTTGAAGGAAAGGCCTTCCCAAGTCAGGGCCTCTCTCTGTCCCCCGGAGCTCCTGAAACAGAAAAAACTCCCACCAGGGAGGAAGCTGAAGAGATTTTTCTGTGGAAGCCAAACATTGGGAAGTCTCTCTAAAGGGCTCCTGCTTCTCATCAACCCCTTCATCCTCAGCCTTTTACTCTGCTGTCTTGGAAAGGAAGAGGCTGTCCCCTCCTTTGATATCCTAGAAATCCATTTCCATCAGCCAAATTCCTGTTGTCTCCACTGCTTCCCACACAGAGCTCGGAGTTTTCAGTTGTTCAAGTATGGTAAGATCAGCACAGAAACAACACTCCTTGAAATCCCTCTGCTTCCAAACTCTGCATCAGCTGCCCCAGTTGCAAAGCAGGAATCAATGTGGAGCCTGGAGATTCTGCAAAAAGTCCTGATTGCTCATCATGTCCTTAGAAATACACAAATGCTGATGTTTCAGGCATTACTGCCATAATTCAGCAATGCCCAAGTTAAATAAAAATTCTTAGAAATGAGAAAAAGAATCCCAAGGAAGTCACATCTAAGTTTAGCTAAAATGATGATGATGCACTAGCAAAGTAATTTCCCATTTTCTTTGTTTGCCTCATTTCCATAACACATTTTCTGTTTTCCAAATCTCTGTTTGCTCCCTGGCTGACTGAGGAGGATGCAGTTCCTCTGCATCAATTCCTGTGTCACAGCATAGTCAGTCCTTTCCAACCACTGGGGGTTTGGGACAATACAACCACATTGGGAAAGGTTCTCCCTCCTTCCGTTTTCCCAGGGAAAACTCTTCAAGAGACTTGAGATTTTTTTCTGTTTTCTTTTTAAAATACTGAGTTTCTATTCCCATAATTTGCTTCAAAGTATTGCTTCTCCCTGCACAAGTCTCATATGGAGCAGCATCTGGCCCTCTGTTATTCCCAGCACTGCAGAGAAAAAAGTCAGGGTAAAGCAATCCGAGTTTTATTGATTTAATGAATTTGTCCCAAGAGCTACCAATTATGAACTCCAAGAATAACATCTGAGGGGAATGAAAACCGCATTGAAAAAGAGAGAAAATATCTACTAAAAATCTATTCCCCTCCAATTTCCATGGGAAAATTAATTTCTCATTGACTTCTCAAGCTACTAAGAATGGCTATTCTAATCTGGATGTCAAGTAAGTGATGTTGGGATCCAAAACTGAGTAGGAAATTCCCTTTCACAGGACAGCAAACTCTGAACAAAGTCTTGCATGACCATCAGAGCCTGAGAAATTTATTTGGACCAGGACACAGCTCCAATTTCTGTTCTTCCAAGCCACAGAAATTGTACAGATTCACCATGATATGAACAGCAAAGATACTTCTGTGTCATGGCAGAACTCAGGGGGAAACCTAAAGACCCTAAATCTGACCAATGGATTTAATTATTCTGCAGAACATGAGCAACAAACAGGTCACAGCTGAGGTGGTGTTGCCCCACTGCAAACACACCTAGGAGTTATTCCTGTCCACTGGGAGCACCTGGAGCATCTCTCAGGTCCTTGAAGGTCCACAGGGAAAATCCAACAGTCCCTGCCAGGGGACAGCACTCAGGCAGGAGACACCAGATGGATGCAATAGAAGCAGTGCAGCGATGAACGTGGTGTGTACAGCCAGGAGGAACCCCTGGATCACGCAGGGGCAGGTGCTGGTGGGCTGCTTAAGCTTCTTTGATGGATTTGCTTCACCCCTGAATGGCTGCATTACGCTTTGCATGGCTCCACGTGCCCTAACACAACACACACCTGCTTGGGAATGAGCTTAGCGCTGCTTTTGGCTTTTCAGAGCAGCCCTGGTGGAAACACGTTGTGGCAGTGTCCTGCTCCCAGTTCACCCTCCACAGAGGAGGTGTTGCAGTAATGACAGGAGGAAGAAGGCAAGGACACCTGTCAGGAGAGCAAGAAGCAACTGCTGGGTGAGACCTGCCCTGTTTATTTTATATGCATTTTAGAAATCACTGTCCATTGGAGGAAAGAGCTTGTCGTCCCTCAATCACAGTGGTCAAAGGAAATGTCCATCAAACTTCTGTGCCCAGAAGAAAGATAAGATAAAAACGATAAGATACCGTTACAATAAATGGCTATGTTTACATAGAAGAATGTGAGAAACTAGCTACAAAAGAATGATAACATAGAGAACTGCAAAAGTCAGGGCAACAAGGAGGGGACAGCAGGATCCCTCCCAGAACATCCTCCCCTGTATCCTTGTGCCGCCCAGCAGGATGGGGAGCAGCTCTGTGGGCAGAGCGGCCGCAGGGGCAGGGTCAGCCCCAGCCATCCCTCAGCTCCCGCGGGTACAGGCTGGACAGTGGCTTTACCTGCACTCTAAGTGACACCCTGTGGCTGCCAGGAGGAAGGGCGGGTGACCATCCCCTGGGTGACACTGGCCCGAGGCTCGGTGACAACAAACACCGCCTCACAGAGAGCCCCAGGCGTTCTGTGAGTGGGGAGAGCAGCCCAATGCACCTTCCCCATCCCCTCAGCCCCCCTCAGCTCATCTGCAGGGAAAAGAGGTCATAAGGCACAATAAAACAAGAGAGTGCCCACACTGGATGCAGCTGGGTGAGATTTTACCTCTCATTTTGATACAGTGAGATGAGGATTTCCTGCTCACAATATATTTAATTCTTTCCCTTCCCCATATGCTCCTGAGCCACTCCTTCTTCCTCCCCGGGCTCCAGAAACAGAGAATTTTGCAAGTATCACCTAATTCCAAATCTGTGGAAAGAACTGGTCCTCATTCCACCTGTTTGCCAGCTGTCAGCTTAGACAACTGCTCACTGTCCCTTGCAAGGTCCACAGAGGTGGATGGGGCAGCTGCCTTAGAGCAAAAAAGAATCACAAAGAAGCCTACAAAATATCATGGGCAACCCTGTGTCTGCTGAGCCTCCTGAAGGCCCAGGGTCAGGAGCCCTCTCCAAGATGTGCCTTTGCTCAGGTCTGATTTTGGTGGAGAATCAGGAAGGTTTGCTGCAGAACGGCAGCAGCAGTTCCTGGCTCTGGTGAAGTCTGGGTGAAGTTTTCCTCAAAAGTGTCAAACTTCAGTGGAAGAGAACCCAAATCAGGTACAACAAGACCATAGTAAAGCCACCTCATAGCTTTTTAGCAAAGAACAAATGTACTAATAAATGTTTAATTGGCTAGAGAACAGGTCCTTGAACACTGACTGAAGTAACATTTACAATCTTCTTATTTTACTACATGCAATTAACTTGTGTTCTCTGCTCAGTGAAGAAACCACACGTTTCACACAATGACAGTACTAGGAACAAGAAAAATGGATTCTTTTCATTCCTCCTTGTAAATACTGTTTTCAACACTCTTCTTCCAAACTGCACAATCAGAGCAAACTCGTACCACAGATTATGCTTCACAAAGGAAAGGAAAAAAAGAAGAAAAACTTAAGGGGAAACAAGTGAAGCCTCTCCCATCTGTGCATGAATGAAGTCAAGAGCCTCCCACTGGATTTGTGGAAGATGTGTGTATTTGTGTATCTTCTGCTAAAAGAAAATGAACAAAGATGCTTGAAATCTTTATCTGGATACAGAGCTATTGGAGACAAGCTGACCTAATCAAATGCAGATTTGATCTCCTTAGAGAGAACCTTTACAAGCTTAAAAACTGTTTTATTTCCTCCCCCAGAATTCCAATTCTGGACTGCTTTTTTTTCCACTGCTGAGTTTGTTTCATTTCTCATCAGTCTCCTTCCTTTAACTTTCATGTGCTCCTTACTTCCTAGCTGAAAATACTGTATTGGACTCCCCAGGATGGCTAATACATGGCTACTGCAAGGCTGCAGGCTTTTTTTTTTTAATAAAAAAAGTATTTTTCTAGTGACTCCATTAACTAAAATTGGCTAGAAAACATTTATTTTTATCCCAAATCCCCTGCCATTAAACAGTGGGATAAAAGCCTTCTGGATATCTAACAAGGTCATAGAAGACAGATGAGGTGAGAGCAATTTTAGGGTTTCATAGGGCTTTTTTGAGTCTGGAAACACACATGCTTGCCCATGATGGGCATTTTATTTCTCTCCAATAAGGGTGAAAGGCCACCAGAACTTAAGGGGTCTCTGTCATTTTACAGCAGGACTTTGCTTTCAAAAATGTACCCTTTAGAAATCAAGCCAGAATAACCTCTGGGGAACAACTAAGTCATGTGAATGTAATCAACAGACGTGGTCAAGACACTAAAATACATGAGATAAAACACAAATGAAAATGTTAATTGAGCCTCTAGGCCAGCCACTTATAAAAGTGCACATTTCTGTAATTATCAGGACAGGTCTTGCCCACAAAACAGGAAGACTCTGAGACCAAAGATTTCCTAGCAAGGCTCATGTTTTATATGCAGGCTGGAGCCAAGCCACATCTCCACAAGAACTCTGAACAATAATTAATCAGAAGGAAAAGCAGCAAAGGTTAGATCTCCATAAAAGAATGGGGTTTTAACATATGAAAAATAGCTCTTTTAAAAATTGAATCATCCCTTTAAACCCTTTCAAAAGAGGGGAAACACAAACCAGAAGAGCTATTAATTCACTTCTTCACCCTTCCCTCAGCGCACAAAAGATTATTTCTCTCTGTTGAAGATGAGAGAACCATGAACTGAAGGAATTTTTCTTGCAGTGTGGAGTAAGCCATGCTGACAGGTACAAGTGTGACCCGTGTGCCAGGGGCTCCTTCTCCCATATCCACGTGAACAACATCCCAGTTGCTAAGTCACCAAGGCTCTCCAAAGCATTCTCAACAGGCAGCTGGTTGTAGGGCCAAGGAGAAGGTGCTGCACACACCCTCAGCACAAGGAGGAACCAAATCCCCAGCAGGGCAATGTGAGCAGTGGTTGTGTGCCTGTTCTCAGCAGCACAGCCCCTGGAGAAGGTGAGGATGCTTTTTGCAGTATCCAAAACACTCATGTGAAGTGCTGTTTCAGTCAGAGAGCTCCCCTACACTGAGAGAGAGAGGGGGGATTTGCAGGCAGGGAGTTCCAGCTGCAGAAACCTTTTGTTGCTGTCGACCACAAAAGCAGTTTGATGTCAAAGCCCAGGTGTGGGTTCAGTTCAGCACAACACACACCCAGGGATGAATTCAGCTGCCCGAACACAGGCATTGGATCATTTGTCATTGAGCTTCTGCAACACCCATGTGGCCTGGGAGATAAAACAAAACTCACACAAGGCCTGGGCCCTCTGAAACAGGAACAAAACAGCCCTGGACATATCAAACAGCATTAACACATCTCCAGGGGCTGCTGAGCTGAGCTGTACATTTAGGTAGAGCTGAGGAACTCCTTAGGCTTCACTCCCTCTATCAATTAGAGCTCCGCTGATTTGTATTAGAGCTTAAATACTTAAATTAGGTCTTGATAAGTACTTGGAAATACCTGGATTTGTGTGTTTTAATCTGCAAGACTTTCCAAATGCCTCCAGCTCCTGCCTGCACAGAGCAAAGCACGCGGCAGTGACAGATGGGTGGCCCCACAGAGCACCCCCTGCCACACCAGGTTGTGTAGGCAAACTCAAACCACACAGTGCAGGCTACAAAAGGCAACATTTTATGTCCATCACATGAACATTTCATCCTGGATTTTCCCATTGCACAGGGAAATTTGTAGGAGAAGTGCTAATGTAGGCATACTTTAGCCTGTAACATGCTCTAAGTACTCGCATGTACGACTGCTTTTTAGCAAGCAGCAAAAACAGACTCATTACAGTCCATTTGCTGATTAATCAAGCTTCAGGATATCCTAATAAGTGAATTAATATGTTTCCTAAAACAAGACTAAAAGCTTCACGCTGTCAAAGCATAAACACATCTAGAGGGCAGCAATGATATTGTCATTTTTAGCTAAATATAGAACCTGAGCAGAGACAAGTGCACAGTCACACACTGCACCAACACAGATTTTTTTTCCCCTGTTTCTTTTAATTTTCTTTCCCCTTTGAGAATAATACATCAGGTTTGCTACAAAATTGCAAAGTTGATAGTGGATGGCATAATTTTCAGATCCTTGGTCAAAGAGCATTTTGCCAATGTTCACGAATCATACTGCAGGGTAACCAGAGCATGATTTGTCAACATGACTTTATTTCCCAAATAAAGAGGGAGGAAAAAATAACAACATTTCAGGGATGAAAAATACTCACAGACTGACAGACTTTGTTTTACAAATCCAGCTGAAACTTATCTGAGTCACTCAGCAGTTCCCAGGAGACACAGGAACACAGACACAGGCACAAAATCACCACGGGAATTTCTTGCAGTTAGGATGGAAATATTTTATGCAATTTATTCTAGCGTGGCAAACAGGAGGGGATGTTTTTAAGCGGAAGTTCTTATTCTTAAGTTTTCTGCCTCAAACACTTTCTCATTCAGTTTTGCAGGGTTTGACAGCATTGCCCATGCCAGGTTCTGAGTTAGAGTGAACATCAAAGCCTGAGAGGTGGCAAGATGGACACAAAGCAGGGCAGGTCCATTCAAAGCCTTTGATGAAGGAACCTCCTTGTCTCATTTTGTGTTGAATTCCACACCCTAAGCACACAGAGACTACAAGGAGGTGCAGAAACAGCCCCATGAGTACCAAAACTTGGCCACAGATCAGTGCCTGGTGCTTCACTGAGTTTTTCATAAACTTTTCATACAGTTTGGGCACTTCCCAGTCTGGATTTTCCAGTGTCCACAACAGAAAAGGGAACGCTACTGGGTTCATTCCCTTCAGTTGCTGAGCTACTTGGAGGAAATTGGTGGGAACTTGGAATCTTTTGAGAGCCTGAATGCTAAAACCAAAATAAGAAATCACTGAAGTTGATCCAAAATTTCTATACACTTTCTTATAAGAAATATACTCACAGATATACAGAATATATTCACAGGTGTACAAAATCAATGTAAAGATGCTGCAATTCCTAAAAGGTGGCAGCTCACAAATGTGGGATGCCTGACAGTATAATAAATAGCTGAGTTACAACCCAGAGCTGGATAAGCCCTTAGTAGAAGAAAGGCAATGAAAGGTGCTTTTCCCAAATTGGTCTGATTTCACTCTCAAAAAAAAAAAACAAAACAAAAAACCCCAGTACAATATTACACATCATCATTTCTCCCTCTGCCTCATCAAAATGCAAAACAAAATAGAATGAAACTACATGTCCTAGGCAGAAATCTTATGTTGATTGAAGCCCTCTCCTATCAGACCTTCATTTTGAGCTGTATTATTCACCTCTGAGATTTGCAAGATCCATTTCCCATTTTTTAATCAGTTGTCTGTGCTTATTTTATCATCTGCACGGGGTACACAGCCGAGGTTTGCAGCACAATGAGCCTCATCACAAATGAGGCAGCCCACAAATCAACTTGGTGAAATCATGCAGGCAGGCAGATTGTGTCAGTAGTTGGTTTTCCCAAATTCTGGACGTGTACTGCATGCACTAATTATATTTTTCAAATCCCCAAAGAGATTGCACCTCTGCATTCAAACCTGAACTTGCTGTCCTGCTGCTTTCCCAGGCTTTAATCACTTAACTACTATCTCCCAAGGAGTAAAAGTTGACCAGATTTTGGTATAATCCTTCCCTTTGTTTTCTGCACTACAACTTGGAGGAACTACACACACGGAAGTCTAAGACCAACTGGAAGTGGCTACTCACGCTTTATGTTGAAAGGAGAAAAATGCCCATATCCCCAGCAAAATAATGCTTCAGCATTCCAATAACTGATTTCCATGTCTTTAGTTCAATTAACACGCCATTGTTTTAAGAGCAGAGAATTTAAGAAAACTTATTAGCACTGTAATACAAGCATCAGCCACCACTGAGAAGGAGAGGAGCAGGGAAGAACTTTAAATCAGGTCATTGATGAACTAGGGGAAGCCTTCCCAGAGTTTCTAAAAAACAGACTGGGTTATTCAATATTTTCTTTTCTTCCATACACAGGGAAAACATTTACATTCTCTCCACTGTGTTTTATTGCAAAGAGCACAGGTCTGAGAATAGAGGGCTTGAGAGGGATTTTGCAGTTCCCTGAGGTAACCTCCTCACTCTGCTCAAAGTCTCAGGTGACAGAAGCTGGTCCCCAAGAACAAATTTGGCAGAGGACTTTGTTTCAAATACACCAAACTTTTGGCCAGTGATCTGACCATGACACCTACAGATGGGGAAAGAATAAATTCACTTTCAGCAATTTAAAAAATAAGACTTAAAATATCAGGGCCATTCTTTTACAGGACTTAGGGAGAATACCGGCCCCCCAAAATTAACAATACCTGCAAATTAGACCACCAACACCCAAGCAATTGTTCTGGAGTGAAACACAGAATGAAATGTCCCTACAGTCAAAATAACACTGAAAAAATGAGTGACAAACAAGTGCATACACAGATTTGGAACTAATAAGTTAAAAACTCTTAATGAAAGGTCCAAAGAGTATTGACAGATAAGGAAAAGGAAATGAGTGCCTGGGTCCCACAGCCTGAATAATAAATTTTTAGTGAGTCATCTTGATTGTTTACCTCGAAGAATAAAGCATCCAGGAGATTTCTAAGGAGCCCCCATGCTCCCTGGCTGTGAATATCATTTGCCTCCTAATTTCCTCTCCTGTTTCCCTTGCAGAGCTGATACAGCCACTCCAGCCTCGTCAGCCAGTCCCTGATGAAGTTACTAAAACAGAATCCAGACCTCAGCCTTCTGTTTGTTGGATACAACTCCCAGCAAGGTTTGTCCCCCTGCTCACACAGCCAGCCTGGAAAAGGGACTGTCCCTCCAAAATACACGTCTTAGCTGTTAAGATAAAGAACTTCACGAGCCAAAGGAGCTTTAATTATGCAGGTGGCTGAAGCACTGCTACAAATACACTGAGCTGTACGTAGCTGCACATGCACAAACACACAAAGCACAACACACCCTCCTTAGACTGCAGAGGATATTTTTTGCCCAGAATCCCCTAGATAGATTTCAGTAAAGAGGAAACTGTGTCCACAAGTCTGTACTTTTGAGAAATCCACATCATCCCATGCAAGAATTTTGAATATACGGGCTGGAATGGGGAGGAAATGTTGATTCCCAAGCAAGCAATTTTTTTTTATATTTTTATTTGTTTATTTTTTTCCTTAATGGAAATATATTTTGCGTCCCCCCAGGCGCTTTCTCAACACGAGATCTGCGGGAGAAGGAAAAGAGTTTGTACTTACTCGTGGTGTTGTATTTGATCCCATTGAAGAACTCTGGGCAGGGTCTCTCCACGAGTTCCCCCGCAGAGGTTCTGGGCCAGCAGGTCCCGATCTGATCCGTGGTGGCATTGCAGTAGGGACCTTGGGTTAAAAAAAGGAGACAGAAAGGGAGAAAGAAGCAGTTGAGAAGGCACAAAAGCCACACACTTTGCATCACAAAACAAACGGAATCTCAGCACTTCCAAAGCTTTGCCCGAGCCCTGCACCAGGTAACATTTCCTACCATCAAAGGCCAGGAAAGGGATAGAGGAACTCTCTAAAAAACTCTCGTGCAAGCGATCCAGGAGGCTGCAGTTCACATCAAATTCTTCTAAGATGAACTGGGATATGGTCACATCCATCCTTCCCCCTGGGACCGCGGGACTGGATCAGGCTCCTTCCCCCTTTTCTGGTTGTGTTTCTCTTGTCCCCTCTTCTTTTTTCCTTCCTGGAGCCAGAGGAGCATCAAGCAGCGGGCACCCCGCGGTCTGGTGTGCGGGAGCCTCTCCGCTCGCGGCGCGCTGACAACTTGGCTGGGAGTCTGTGTCTGGCTGTGCAGTTCAGCCCTCCGAGCTCCTCTCTCCCTTAAATCCAGCAGCTCGGGAGCCAATGGGATCAGGCTGAGCCCAGAGTGAGGGGCTCACGGCTCCTCAGTGTCCCTGGGCTCGCAGATGCTGCCTCACTTTGCCAGAGCGTTGTGCTGCTGCATCTCCCTCCTTCTCCTCCCTCTCCTCCCTCTCTCTCTGACACACAGAGGCACAGGCACGGAGACTGTTTTATTGTTAGCTCCGGGGATGAGCACTTTTGCAAAAATACTCGCTGCAAATTAAAGCCAGGGAGGGCAGGAAAAGCCATCAGAGGAATATAACTCCTCGGGGTTTTTTGTGGAGAAAAGCAATTCCTGCCTTTGTGATTGGAACTGAGGATGAGCAGAGATGCTTGGGCAGGGAGGGGGAAGGAGGGATCCAGTCCAGGAGCTGCAGCACTGGATGCTGTGCAGGCCTTGAGGAAGCAGACAAATAATAAATGCTGGGATGAGGGAGATGGTCTGATAGAAGAGAGGCATCAGAATAAAGGAATCTAGAGTAATCATAGAAACACAGAAGGTTTAGGTTGGAAGGGACATTAAAGATCATCTCATTCCAATATCCTGCCACAGGCAGGGACACCTTCCACTATCCCAGGTTGCTCCAAGACCTGTCCAGCCTGGTCTGAAATAAGAAATCTGAAGTGATGACCCAGAGAAGAGGCAGAGTGGGGATAGTAGAGAAGTGTTGGGAACCCAGACTGGGAGAAGGCACAGAGGCAACACATCTTTCAGCCACTCACACAGATGGGACGGGGTGGAAAGCAGAATAGGACAAGCTGTGGAGTGCAGAGGAGAAGAGAATGGATCATTCAGGAGATAAGGCAGAAAAGAAACGCCACTCTCATTTTCCAGTGGTAGGAGGGAGCAGGGTTTTCAGAAAGGGTGAGCACGCAGACTGAGCAGGAGCAAGTGGAGGAACCTCTGAACAAAGAAACCATGGGGAGGGGAGAGAGGGAAGAGCAAAGGGCTTGACAAACTGAGGTCACTATGGAACAGGCTGAGAAGGGTCTGGTGAAGGGGAAAGAGGAGAAGTTTGGAAGGAGCTGCTCAGAAAGTTGGTGACTTTTTTGGAAATCAAAGCTCAGAACAGTGGGGACTGGGTGAAGTTCTGCACTCTGGGACGTGCTGGAGAGAGAGCAGCTTAGCCCTAACCAGCCTTTCTGACTTGCTACATCAGGCTACAAGGAAATTGCTAAAAAAGAGTGTCCAAAACTTGCTAAGGAGGATCATTTACGATCACAGACTCACAGGGATTTGGGGAAGCAAATAGAAAACTTTTAAGGGAGTAAAGCAAGATCAGTATATATGGAAGTGGCAGAGATGAAAGCAGAAACAATGCAAGGACAGCAAAGAAGCTTTGACAGGAAGAAATGTATCCCAAAATGAAGTGTTTTCAGTCTTTAGATCAGACATGGTGCTTACACTGAGCTCAGAGCAGTGGTATAGGACTTCCTATAACATCTGTCCCCCACCCTGCAAAGGCCTGGACTTTCCCTTTATTCATAGTTAAGACTAAAGGGTTTTATTCTTTACTTTTGAAGGACCAAAAGAATTTTGCTATCCAAAGAGAGGAAAAAGAAAAAAATAACTGGGTTAGAACAACAAATAAATTAACAACATGCACTGAGGAGAAAACTAGCCAGGATGTTACTTTGCCATCTGGGAATCTGGAGATTTTTTAACATTTTCAGATTGCAATGGCAGAGAGGGGAGGAGTGCCATTGTGGTTTTGGGATAAGTATTTTTATTTTAAATATGCAAAACCCCACAAAAATAACAAGTGTACTAACTCTCTAGACAGTCTGATATTCTGAGGCAAGTGAATGCATCTCTCTGTTTCTCTCTCTGGAGCCTTGATCTCTTTCCCAAGTGAATGTTCCCAAAACTGCAGCCCTCCTTGAGAAATCTCAAATGCAACAAATTAACCCTTGTCAACACTACCAGATCTCTTTGTCCCAAGCATCTCTAATCCCAAAAAGCAGGAGACAGAAAATTTCTTCAGCATCATTCACATAACATGATCACCACCACCATACTGGTTGTCTTTGTACAGGGCTTGGAGGATAAACCCCTTTTTCTTTAACTTCCAAGAGAAGGGGGATAAAGGGTGCTCTAAACCTTCTTTTCTCCTTCCTGACAGTGCAGTTGAGCTCATAAAATCCTTTTTTGCTCCTCAAGTAGAGCGTCTCGGTGGTGGTTTTGAGACCTTCTCACAGGACAGCATTTGAAGGTGCCCAGTGGCCACTCCCATGGAGGCTGGACTGAGCAGTGAGCAGGACACTGCTCCAGGATGATGGTAAAATTATTTTTTTCTGCTTCTGCTGCCTCTCTGCAGGAGAAAAAAATCACACAGCCTGGCCAAGAGTCTTCATTTCTCACCTACTGTCTGCAATGTCTATTTTTTCACACTATGTATTCAACACACACTAGAATCAAAATCTTGGTTGGAGGCTCTGGGCACTAGAGTTTCCTGAATTTTTTGAGGAATGCATCACTTAATAAATTACAAAAAGAATGACAGTTTCAAAAAAAAAAGTAGCTCCTTTTAAATTTGGTAAATGTTTCACGTTCCTAAATGCTGCCCTGTATTTTCCAGCATAAACACTTGAAGATTTTTCAAATGGTTCAAATATTACAGAGTCGAACACTAAGCCGGATTTCATTTCAATTCTGTTCTTTATAGTGGTTAACACCTGAAACAATAGCCCTGAATTAAATGAAATATTTTTTCAGGATTAGGAGAATGATGTCTTCATTTAAGTGGGAAGAGCTATAAAATCTTCAATCTAAAATGATTATTCCCTCCATCTTTTCAGTACCAACTTTAGAAAATCATAAGCAATACAAATTGTACAGATAAAACTACTGTGTTCCATATATTTACTAATCAAAAAACACACTTAAAAATTAATATAGAGGGTATGAATAAATTGTTTATGAGTAAGCCTGAATTAGAAAGTAATTTGTTGTTCCTCAAGCCACAAATCAGCACCATTCTTTAGTAATCCCAGTTCTACTGTAACCTCTTGATGAAAAGCTACTTTTGCAATTTTCCCAGGGTACAATTAACCACTTCATGAAAGTTTCCCTCTGACTGGATCTACTGAAATCCTGACTGTGTCAATTGGACTCACTTGATGTGAAAATGTTGTTCTTTCTGCAGGAAGCAAAGGCAATTAAATGCAAGATTGACAGAAATCCTGTAGCTGCTGACACTGCTGCTGCTCTGCCAGTGCCATTCCCTTCCATGGGGCACATGCCACAAATCACTGCCAGACCTTGCCAGGCAGCAGAGATCTGCCTTAGAATTCCTCAGCATCCCTAGAAAGGTGGTATTTGTGCCTGGCAGGCAGAAAAACTTTGCCAGCTTCAAAGTGGGCTTGTTCCTACGTGCTGGTTTCACTGGTTGGTTGGGGTGCACATGCAAGCCATTTACACAACCGCTCTGGAGGAGAACATCTGAACATCCAAGGTTAGAGAAGTGAACAAGAGACACAAATAAACATGTCCACACACACACAGCTCAGTGAGACCCTTTTTAGAAGACACATTAAAAGGTCACCTACAGCTCTTCTGGGAAAGGAACAAGTTCTGCTCATAAATGGCAATGGAAACCTCTGTATGTGAGACCTCACACCACTGTTCCACAGCTGCTTTCTGAATCTCCAACCCACTCCAAACCACAGATCACAGAATCAGCCAGAGCACAGCTTTTAGTTCGCCCCACTACCAGTGACTAACAAGGATGAGTTGTGCAGTGTATCCAGCAACACCAAAACTCAGCTCTTAGCAGACCCAAGCACCCATTGTACATGTCTGGGGAGGGTGGAAGTGGCTCCAGAACCATCTGACTTCTCCTCAGACACTCCATCTACACAAAATCAAGAGACCAGTGTGTATTTCAAGAATGAGGATGAGTATTGGGTGTGGGGTGGAATGCAAAAATGGAAAAAAGAAGGAAAAAAAGCACCAGTTCTCTCCTCATTTCCCTTCTTCAGACAAAGAAAACTTTACTGTACCTCACCCAGCCTTCCTCTCCCACTGCATTGACTGTTTTATCTCTCATGTTCTCTATCCGTGGATGTGAAGAGCTCTTCTCTCCAGGTACAGCAGTCACCCCTCTGTTCTGCTTTGGAACACAAGGCTTAGGGCAAGGAATGCCCATCATCCATCAAACACCCTGGTTACACCAATACCCTTCGTCGTTCAGTGCCGTTGGCTTTCAGCAATTTTACCTCATCAATGTGCAAGCATCACTCTGATCCATAGTCCCAGTAGGTCTTTAGGTCTCTTCCTTTTAGCCCAGGTATACATACCCACACCCATACTCATCACCTAACATTATAAATTGATCTGTTAACACACTCATGGATCTGTTACACCTCCAAATATGAGGCTGGAGGGTTTCAAAGGGCACAGAAATTTTTTTCTCATCTCCTTTGATGATGCCCCAGTAATCCTGTATTTCTGCAATGACCTTTCAGCATCTGACTTTACAGTTAGTGGGACTATTCAGGTAGGTGAGGAGTTCATGACCATACACTTTGAGGAAGGTATGAATTTACCAAAGTGGCTCCTGGACCACAAACTTGAAGGCCCCCCTTCTCAACATGCACTGCAAAACTGGTGTGACTGCACTTTTCAAATGCAATGACAACATGACAATATCTGGCAGAATATTTCTCTTTCCGTCCCATTCCAGGTATGCAAATGCAATTTTCAGAGTGGGAGCAGGTTCACACCACAGGGAGCAAGATAATTCAAGCAGCAAGAGACTGAGGAGAGCTTGAAGATCTCCACAGACAGCACAGCTCTAGAACTGCCATGGGAATGTCATATATGGCTGACTTCTCTGCCACACCAGCCTATGGCTCCTCACAGTGAATTTCCCTCTGCTACAGGAGTAGAGTGCCAAAAAAAACCCCTTCTCAAATTGAGGACTACCTTTTTCATCAAAATCTGGACCTTTCTGCAGGTACCTGAGATATGCACAGAATGTGCAGAGTTGCAAATTGCTGTATGTGGAGAGCAAGATCAGACATAGATAAATACAGATCTTTGTTTCAGTTGATCGACTCATTTGTTAGAAACAGGAGACATCATTTATTGCTAGAAATGAAGTATGACTCTACTGAGCAAAGATAAAGTTAATAAATGCAGGTCTGTGGTGATGAATCTTCACAGCTTCATCGATGTTGGAAAATATTTGCTGGGGGTGTAAAAAGATCCAACAGCATAAATAATGAGTGGCTTGTAGCCATTTATTATTTATGCTGCTGAATCAATATATTTCAATATATTATCAATATATTTCTTCTGGCACATTAATACACTTGTCATTCTCCACAGCTATAAAACCTGCACGAGTGAATCATGTTACGTGACACAAATGATGAGACACTGCAGAGAGATTACAAGAGCACAAAACACACAAAAGAACCAACCTTAACACACTAATAAACCGCCAAAATTCTTTTTTTTGAAGTGAGTTGTTTTGGATGAATGTGCAGAACATCATCACTTACTGTGTAAGAGCACAGAAACATTCCAGAATAACTCTGATTTTATAGACGGTCAAATTTGGAGTCAGTGCTTCACAGACACACAGAACACAAAAGATCTATTTTATATATTTATTTATGCCTGACAATGGCCTGGTGCTCTGTTTACAGCATAAGCATAAAAAAATAAAAAAAGGGCAGATTAGGTCACATCTGAACAAATGATGACCATGATGATGTCTCTCATTAGTCCCACTCTCTTTCTGTTATGTACAATGGGATCATTGCCAAGTAAGATGTAAAGATTCAGGGGTCTTGCCCTGTTCTGCTCCTCACAACACATTAACTCAGAATATGCCAGTCAAACTTCTGCTCTCCCTGCCTCCCCACTCTGCTTTGTTGTGCTGACTTTCAGAGCGTGCTGGGAAGGCTGGAGTAGTCATCCCATGTATCATCAGCTGGGAGGATGAACAGAAATGAAAGGCAATAAAATGTTCAGAAGTCAATCCCCCATCTCCTCTGGAAACACACAGGCACTGCATGGTAACTGAGTTTGAAACATCAGGTAGCTCAGAAAGCAGAATGAGATAGAAATAACACATGATCATGCTGCCCAATCTTCCATCTCTGAAAATGACCCAAATCAGATGCCACCAACAAAACCAGCCTGATCCAAATTGCCATGATCTAATTTAGTAGGGCTTCCTAACAGAAGCAGAAAGAGAATTAATCCTTTGGGTTATGGGCCCTGCCTTTGCTGCCCAGCACACATGGTGGCCCTAGTGCTGTGACTCACAGTTTTAAACCATCCAACTCATATTTGCCTGGGGTTTTTTTTTTGAGGAGCATCACCAGTCTGGCTTTGGGACCCTGAGCTAGTGGCTTCTATACTCCTTCGGGCATCTCTGCCCAAACCAAGTGGAAAACCCAGGAAAATAAGATTTAAACACTGCAGAGCTGCCAGCTCTCGAGACTGCTCTGACTCTCTGCTTCCCATGAGTTATTTAAACTGCTATTACAGGTAAGAAGGATGTAGACATTGATTCAACTGCCCAAACCTGCATGATCTGAGATACTCCACCATATCTGGAACAGCTACATGAGCCTGGCAGAGTAACTCAGGACTTTGGGAAGATCGATCCCTTCTGAAGCAGCCACAGGGCAAACATTTTGTCCTCAGGCATCTCAAAAGTTCTGGGACACCTGTGTCCAAGCAACCAAAGAGAAACTCAGATATCCACTGATTACAAGGACTAATCAGAGCTCACTTGAAGGTCCATATGCATCAAGTCTTACAGATTTAATGTGAATTCCAGCTGGCAGGACAGTATCAGTGCACACTGTTCCTCTAAATCCCAAGTGCCTCACCAAACTTGACCAGGAGCCGCAATAGCAAATTTTCTTGTAAGATCTTGATCTTCTACTCTATTTCTCCATTCAGGTTACTGGATATCAGATTGGGCAAAACCTGGGCTTTTCATAAAAGGGAAGAATCCCACCATCAGCATGTCACAGGGAGAGCCTTTCACTATTATTATTTAGACTTCATGTAGTAGATTTTTATTCCTTGGGTTACCTAACTGAAATCCTCCATAAATGTGAGAAACCTCCTAAAACACCGAGCAGCCCAAGCAGTAGCCTTGTAGAGCAACTAAAATTTTCCTCACAATTTTCTTCCCTTGATTGAACTGTTATGTTTATATCTATATCTGTTCATATATCCTCTCAGAAAGGAAACACATTTTGGACACATCACATCTCTTATGGCGTCTCCAGTGTGAATGTTTCCAGATGTGCCAATCAACTGAGGTTTGCAGCCAACAGAAAGAAGTAAGAACTTTTGCAATGTGATTCACCTGATCTGCTGATGACATTGGTTTTGTCCTCAGCTCTAACCCTGAGTAGATCTTTGCTGTCTGTAAGAGGAACATTTCCAACTTGGATTGATGTAAATGTCTGCATTAATCAAGTGAATCCCATTCCACATTCCTAGAACAAAGAACAAATTGTTTGCTGAGCTCTTCCCCACTGGCCCACCTTGTCTCCCTGGAGTGTCTGGCAACTGCAAACCCATGACTTTGGGCCTATCATGGGAGATCAAACAAAAATATTTTAAATTAAACACACCAGGAATAAAAATGACAACAAAAATGTCGTGTCAGGACAGGACTATCACAATGCCAGCAACATTATGTTTAGAGATTCTGTGTCCTAAATTTAATGTAATTATTTACCAGAGGAAATCAATACAACACAAACACTGTATAATAGATTTGCATCTCTCTGCCAGCCACTTGATTACTATAAGGACTCCAGGACACTCAGCAAACAGCAGAGAAAATGCCTGGAAATTAAGTGGAAGGAATCCTGAGCAGAATACTGACTTCAAGAAGTGAGACACTGCTTCTCAAACCCATCATTCCATAACAGATAGTGAGTGGGATCCAGTCACACCAGACACCAGCTGGAATGACTAGGCATGAAAATGGATTATCAGAATATTATTCTGGCCATGATAACTGAGGAAAAAGAATGTAACAAACCCCTGATTTGTGATTTTCAAACTGCTACCACACACATTTACAGCCCCAGAAGAACGGAGTACATATAAGAACATTAACTCTGTTGCATTAGTTTGTGCCTGTGTATGCCATCTGTGACCTCATAAAATTTTGGATACATTTGGATAAAAAATCCCCCTACCCCTCTCCAGATCTCCTCCCTACCTCGACTCACTACCCTGTTTTTTATCATCAGGGCCATTTCTGATTCTGCAGCACAGGGTACCTCAGGTCTTGCACAGTTTAGGATATTTGAGAGGTCCAGAGTGGCAGAGGGATTCATCTGACCTCATTCCAGCCATCTAAAATTTGGGTGTCTAGACTAAACCAGGTATCCAGGCTCTCTAACAGTCTCCAGGAAAAAGGCCACTTTCAGAGAATGATGATTCATTTAATTTGGACTCAAATATCTTCTTCAAATTTATAACTCTTAGATATTCTACTTAGTAGGGTGTTATTCAGCCCAAGATACATTTTTATTTTGGAAAGAGCTCTCTTCTGCCAACACATCACACATCTGGGATGGGTACTCGAGTTTTATCTACATGTCAGGCAGAAACTGAAAACTAGGACTTTAATGCTGCTTTGAAAAGCACATACATATGTTCAAATACTGTTTTCCTTTCTATTTTACTGATCTTGTATAAAGCTTATAGAATCTTGTTAATCTAAAACATACATTTTGAGCCACCTGTAAATTGACAGTGTCCATCTTATGGCTAAGAACCTTCACAGTAAGTGTAAACCTTGGAAAACAGTTTAAAATCTCAAACCCCCAAGTTTTTTCTGTTCTTATCAAGACTTTAAATATGGAGATCTCAATCTACAACTGGTTACATCAGCATTGGTTGCAGTGGATTTTTACAAAAGCCATGGATCAATCCATGAGAACTCAAAACAGTTGAAAACTGAAAAAAGCACCAACATTAAAATATATTTATTTCAGCATAGATATAAAACGTGTAAATGTCATCATGTAGCTGATAATGTGATAGATAATTTAATAACAGGTGCAGCAAAAAATTAATCCTGGGAAGTGTGGCTCTTCCAATCTACTTGACAGCACAGCTGGGTTTCTTTTCCCACGATGTGTTAATGTGTTTTTTATTGGGTAAACTGCATGTCTCACCCCAATGAATATTAAAGAAAGAGTTTGGGGAAAACATGTAAAATTCTGATTAAATATTTTGTCATTCACACGCTCTCACACTCAACTGCAAAGGGAAGATAACATCTTATTGCTAAGCAAGTGCTGCTTCTCTTCTGGACTCATGAAATCTCCTTGTTAACCTTCCAAAATCTCCTACCACCCATCAGCGTGGCCATTCATGATGTTGCTCACTGCCAGTTATCGTAAGCAGATGTCAAGATCTGTGAGTGATGCCTGGAAAAGAGATTATTTTTTAGCATTTCTTCCCTCCCCCAGCTAATAACAACATCAGAATCATAATTTACAGCAATTGCAGGCAACAAGCACCTGGTCAGCACAGCTTTGCTTTTGGGGGCTATGAAATGAAGAAATAATAGTAATTCTTTTTCTTGTGAAAAGATTTTTCTGCAGTTATTGCATTCTGAATGCTAAGAATTACTTCAGTGAGGACCAAGTTCTCTTCATTTTCATTTTCTGTAAAGTTATTAAAAACAAAAGCTATAGCTATTAGTTTATCCCCGAAGTTTATCCCCTTCACAGCCCTTTCTAGGCTGAAATGATGAAGGAATACACACATATTATTTCACTCACAGAGTTTATCAAGGGCTGTGCAATTCTTCTGGACCAAAGGACTGATGTAAACAGGATATCAGTCATCCCTAGCAGGGCTGGGAGTTCCTACCTCTGAAATATGTAGCACATAATTCTGCCCCTGGTTTCTGGGCTGCTCTGGCTCTCTGCCAGAGCTCATCCCTTTCCCTCGGCCACTGGAGGGCTCTCCTAATTCTTCATTACTGCAAAAGAAACGTCTGATTGAGTACAGAAATATTGCAAAGAAAAACCTGCTTGTGGTTACCTGAATACAAAACCAACAGCTATCAAAACAGGAAGAGGTCACTGGTTCATACAAAGATCTGCATGTGGAAAAAAAATGCATTTTACTGCTCTGTTTGGGAACTAAAAAATGTTGCTACAGCAAGAGATGAATTTCCCTGTACAGAAAATTTCCTTTCACACACAAGTTTATCAACTCCCCAAGAGATTATGGGTCTAAGATGGACAGCAGTGTGTGCCCTCATCACCCATCCCTCCCCACACCACATTGTTTCACTCTGAAATCCCTGCACACCTCAATTCATTTTTCAACCTAAGTGTGCTTTTAGCCCTCTGCCAGCTCATTTCTAACTTATTTCCCACCTCAATACCAATTTCCCGGGCCGGTTCAATTTGCTCTTGATGGAAACATTGATGGATCAATCATCTTATCCTTTTCATATTAGTGCTGCTCCTGTGGAAAGAGGAGATTGTTTAAGGTTTTCCATTCCCCTGTGGGAAGAGGGATGCTCTGTCCACACTGCTGTGAGAACTTGCAGACTATTGCCAATTGAAAATTTCTGACAGTGTGTTTCTTTTTTCCCTGCTTCTTTTTGATCAAAAGGACTAAATTAGTTAAAGCTAAATTGTTTTGTGGAAACAGAACAATTTTTTTTTCTATCCTTTCGTAAGGCAATATTCCCAGTGCCAAAATCAAGTAGCTTTGATCATCCCAGAATAATAATTTGGGATGAATTCTCCCTTGTGATGAGGCAAAAGCAGGTAAAAAGCCTTGTTTCACTCAGTTTTGCCCTACACCTTTGTCACCCACAGCTCACCCAACCTCTCAGGTATATCCTAAATCAAAATCTTTGTCACCACCAGCTGGGGAGGGATGTGGATTTTGCCATTATCCTGGTATGGCTTCTCTGAGTTACTCTGAATGTTTTTAATTCCAAGTGAGACATAAGCCAGCCAGCCTATCAGGCATGGCAGAAAATACTTTTTTTCCCATGAATTAGAAGTAGCTTTGAATACAGAGCCCTGACTGTGGCCATTTTAACCCAAATCCTTTGAGATAGTCTAACACAGATAGAAAAAACACCAGTGATAATGGACAAATGGATTTTCCTGGCCTCTGTCACACTGCTTCTGTCTTTGAATATAAAATTAGCCAGAGTTGAGCTGAAACATCCTAGGGGTCATTTAAATTACACCTTAATTATTTAGTCTGAATTGTACTGGATTAGTTTGCCAGGTGACAGCAAATGTAGACAAGACAACAGAGGTGTAAAATTTTGAGCAGGAATTTACATCAGTTTCCTAGACTTTTTGGAAATCTGCAGTTTCACGAATGAAATAAATGATGGGGATCCTTAAATTTTAGATATTGATTAGTGTTCAAGGTCAGGTTGGACTTGTTGGAGACCTGCTCCAACACTAAAATGTCCTGGAAGTGGAGCCTGAGGTGTCTGATTCAACTGGGGTTGTCTATGTTACATATATCTAACATTTTGAGCTGACTTCTTTTCCCACCTCTGATTATTTTTTATTTTACATATTTCTATATTTATTTATGTATTTGATTATTATTGGGGAATTGGAACTAGATGAACTTTAAGTTCCCTTGCAACCCATTCTATGATTATGAGCAAAGGTTATTCCTTCAATACAGTCCTGTGAGTTTAACATTTTAAAATTCCAGTCTCCACAGAAATCAATAGCTGAGTGTTCCTCTACACCAAGAAAGCCATGGTTTCATTTGAAATAATTGATTATTTTATGACGATGAAAGAACAGCCCAATTTACCCTCTTCAGATAAAAAAATAATAATCTCCTCACAAGAAACCTCTGAGAATAAGAAGCAATTTGTGGTTTTTAGAAGAAAACACCACCCCTCTTCAGAAAAATTATACTGGTTTTTATGGGTTATGCTCCCTAAAAGTCTTTGCTGGAGGCAAAATCTACAGAAAATATAAACCAAGCAGGCCATAAAAAAATTGATAGATGGGCATTGCTCATGCCAGCACTCCTCTGAGCTGCAGCTGATGTGGCTGGGATCATTTGTCTCAGTTTAACAGTCTGTAGAGTAGCTGTCAGTGGCACAGAACTCTCTAGGTTCCCTTAAAAGTCAAGAGCGATCCAGTCAGCTAAGTCAGTGGACTCTCCAGGATGATTTCTGTCCCCATAAAGAAGACACTTAAATTGGATCAGATAAATTGTCTTCTAAAATTGTCTTCTAATGGTCTCTTTCTCACCATTAACAACAGAGACAACCTGGGCTGACCTGCTCCCTGGGACGTGTCTGTGCTATAAATGTCTGAACTGAGGGGCAGGAATTCCATCTTCAGGGAAGATAAAACTGAAGTTGGGCCTAGAAGATCTTTCCTGTAAAAAGAGCCTCAGTTTGTGGAGAGTTGAACACTTCCACTGAGGTTTTGCTTTGGCTTTTGTTTTTTGTACAATTTTCCATGATTATTTTTATTGTGGCTACGTAGGAATCCTGGTCCCGGTCATGATGTCCTGAATCCAGCTCTGGGGTCTCCAGCACAGGAAGGACCTGGAGCTGCTGGAGTGAGTGCAGAGGAGGCACCAGGATGATCAGAGGGATGGAGAAGCTCTGCTGGGAGGAAAGGCTGGGAGAGCTGGGATTGTTCAGCCTGGAGAGGGAAAGTTTTGGAGTGACCTCATTGTGGCCTTGCAGTGCCTGAACAGAGCTACAGGAAAGATGGAGAGAGACACCTGGAGTGACAGGACAAGGGGGAATGGCTTCAAATTTAGAGATTAGTAATAAATTCCTCCCTGTGAGGGTGGGGAGGCCCTGGCACAGGGTGCCCAGAGAAGCTGCGGCTGCCACATCCCTGGAAGTGCCCAAGGCCAGGTTGGACGGGGCTTGGAGCAACCTGGGAGAGTGGGAGGTGTCCCTGCCCAGGGCAGGGGGTGGCACTGGATGCTCTTTAGGGTCCCTTCCAACCCAAACCATTCTGTGATTCTGTGCTTCCACAATTTGTTTTCACCAACCAATAGCACCAACAAAGAGGAAAATGAGGAAATAATGAGATCTGTCCTCTAACTGCCCTCCTGACTTCACAAATCTATGGTCTGTGTTTACACATGTGGGAGGTTATAACAAACCAACCACCTCAACAGCAGCACTAAACAAACCATTTTGCCCCGTTTTTTGGACCCAGCTGGAGTTGAACTTCTCAGGACTAAGAACTTGGCATTACTGGAGGAAATGCCAGGTTTCTACAAAGCACTCAAAAAATACCCAGTTACTGCAAAGTGCTGAGTTTGGGGATTTCCTGCTGAATATCTTCCATTTACACAGCAAAGAGATTTTAATTTTTCAGCATTTACACTTGTACTGTTAACACAGCCCATCAGTTTGGGACTGATGCAAGTTTAAGAGCACCAGTTAAGAGCAGAAAAATCTCATTGAAGCACATACTTTCCAGAATAAACACAAAGGGAGGGAAGGAGGCAAACAAACAGCTATAAACTCTTATTGTTTAAAGGATAAAATTCTCCTCCTTTCTGAATATGTTGGGATCTGCAGTGTTTATCCCAAGAGACATGTTGATCTGGTTTAGCTTCTAGATACCATCCTAATAAAGAAAATGAATCATAACAATAAAAGTATGATTTATAGCCACAAGACAGATTTTGAGTTTCCATTTCTGAGATTAGAAGTGCCCCAGAAAATGAGAACTCATTGGTCTCCTAAAAGCTTTCATTAATGGGCTGAAATAGTAAAAACAAAGGAAAAATTATTAAAATAGAAAGCAGCTGGGAATCAATGAACACAGAGTTTACATGGATTTGCAGAGAACCAGGTATAGAAAATTAAGGTTTCCAAGACAGAGCTGGTAACATTCCAGCAGAGGAATACAAATGCCTTCATGGATCAATTTATTTTATCCTGTGGTTTGCTCCTAGCAGGAACTATCCCTCTGGAGATGCCTGTTTCTGTGAATCACTGGTCTGTAAATACCAGGGACTGGTTCAGAGGTAAGCAGACACTTGGGTGACCTGCCCCCTTCCAGAAAGGCAAAATATTTAGATTAAAGCCACAACAGGCCAGAAAAGGTCTCTGCATCTTTCCTGTCCTTGTTCCATGCCCTACAGGCTGTACCCTTGCCTTTGGACATGATGTGTCCTCCTCTCCCAGCTGCAGCAACACAACCAGCCCTCCTTGGGTTTATCACCTGACTCAAATTGTCCTTCTCACTGATAAAAGAGGGATTTAGAAGCCTGCCTGCACTTAAACAGCCATTCCAATCCTCAGGAGCCCAAAGTATGAATAGCCCCTTCCACTGCGACTCCAAGAAAAAGCAAATGTTTCTGAACTACATAATCTACACGAAAGTGTGCTGATGACACAAAAAATTGGTGTATTTTCTGCATTAAAATAGATGCCTTCATTATGAATCATCGAAAATGATCTTCTGTGGCACACAAATCGTGGAAGCAGAAACCCATAGCAATGGGAAAGAAATGTTACACAGCAAGGAGCAAACGACAGGACAAGAGGAAATGGCCTCAAGCTGCACCAGGGGAGGTTTACATTGGATATTAGGATAAAATTTCTCATCAAAAGGGTTGCAAGCATTGGAACAGGCTGCCCAGGGCAGTGGTGGAGTCGCTGTGTAGATGTGGCACCTGGGGACATGGTTTAGTGGTGGTCTTGGCAGTGCTGGATTTATGGTGGGATTTGATGACTGGAAAGGTCTTTTCCACCCAAATGATTCCAATAATTCCATGTTCATTCTTAGAAATGCATTTGCTGCTTTCCCTAATTGAACCCCTGTTGTCCAGAACAGCATTTTCCTTGGATAATTACTATTCAGTTTATGAGAGAAACACACAAAAATGCAAGCCAAAGGCTACAGAATGTTGATGATACTTTAATTGCACTAAAATGAATGTAAGCAGAGAACGGGCCAATAAACAAGGGGGGTAGAATTATTCTCCTCTAATTTTAAGCATGCACAGTGGAGGGTGAATTTTATCCTGCTTATTTTAAAGTGTGGAAATGTCTGAATTTACTCAGACAAGCCTCTAACTTTCTAATAATTTTCTGATGAGACATAATGTAAAGAAATTGATTTTAAGGACTTTTTTTCATTTATGGATTTTATATGATTTTTTAATGGATGGATTTTCCAAGCATGAAAATTTTTTACCTTGTTAAAGAAAAACCTTTACACTTATGTAAATCAAGTTTTCTTTTTTCTCTCTAGCAGCAATTGTTGAAAACTAAACATGTTCCTAAATCTGTATGATTTGGAGTTTCCTAAAGGTAAATATTGGTTTATCCTCACTTAGATAATGACTAGAAACCAGCAGTATTAAGATTTTACCTAGATTTTTTTTTTAGTTTGTTTTTGGCTATGGGAAATTTTATATTACCATTGCCATTGTGTTGGAAATTCCTAAACAGACAGGAACAGCAAACACTCTGACTGTAATTGTATTTAGTGCTTGGGAATCCCTCAGTGCATTAGGGGAACTGAAAGGACATTTTTGTTGGAATATCCCATAGGAGTTGCTTCTCCATTAAGTCTTAAACCAATGGGCCTGTGCAGAAATGGCAGCAGGAGAAGATAATTTTAACAACTCCCAGATGCTCATCCATTCCCTGATTTTAAGAGCAAAGTCCAGCTCTAGATCCTGCTCTACCTCATCTCCACCACTCCCATCTTTCTAACAGCCCAGCAGGCTCTGTGAGATGAGTAAGAACTGGTGGGGACTTCTAGAAACCTGCAACAAGATGTAGAGGAGGATCTGTGGGTCCAAAGAGGAGGATGGAGTGAGAGAGAGGACATCATGTCTCAGGAGTCTGTGAAGGAGCAGGAAGAAAGAGGAGAGAGAGTAGAAGAAAAGTCTGGAGAAGAGGGGAAAGACACACAGTCATCTGTTCCCCAGCTGCTCAGTACCTTCGCATCCAGTGAAATTTCCAAATGAGCACTGAATCTTTACTGTCTCAGGAACAGGGTATGGAAGGTGAAGCAAAACACTGACTCAGACTGCACTGACAAGAGGAGAAATGAAAAAAGAGCTTTGGAATGCAAAAAAAGAGCTTTCTGTTGCTTATTCATGTACACCCTGAGAGGTTCCAGGAAGGAGAGTGCTGCATATACCAAAGGCTGCCATGGTAACAAGGTTAGCAGCACTTTAGTCACACACAAACCCTGTAAATGCACGTGCTGAGGTGTTTGGGCACCTTCTCTTTGAGGTGGGTACCACAGCTGACCCCCTGCTAGGCTTTGTGCCAGAATATTCTGCAACAGTTCAGTGGGGCCTGCCAGGACCAAAGTGACTCAACAGCTTTCTTGAACTCACTCAGACTGTGTTTCGGTTTTTCTTGTCAGGTTTTATCAGGTGTTTGAGACTTTCCAGCTCCTGTTCAGATCAGACAAAGGCTGGACATGATCAGATAAGACTTTTGCCTCGCCCACCTTTATTCTCTTCCATGACAGCCTTGTACACCTTGACCATTATGTAGCAAAACAAATATATTTTCCCAATAAACACACCAACATCCAGGACAATCCAGAGAATCCACAAGTAACCTTTCCACATCAGTAACGAGCTGTGTCCATGGCACAGAAATAGAGGACAGATGTTTTTATAATGCTGATCACCTCACCCTTGCTACATACAAACCTTTTAAATACCATCAGGTCTTTTGCATGGCATCAAGGTTTTTCTACAGCACAGAACACTGTCAGTGTTATAACATTTATATCCTATTTTCTCCACATCAAAGTATGTGACACATTTCATACAGGAAGAGTAGTTATTAGAGCATGGGGCAGGGAGACAGGAATTTCAAATCCATCTCTAGCTAATACTGTGAGGTTGGACAAGTTATCCCTGTTACCCTTACTAGAACTTCCAGTATTCACTGAATTATTCATTGTGAACACCTTAGCACTCCCTTCTCCAGAATCATTACTTCTATTCCCTGGAATTTCACAGCAGCCACCAAAATTCAAATTAGAGCCATTACTTTAGCATAGAGTTGTAACTATGAGTTTCAACTTTGTGCCTTCAACATTTCTAAAGATCAAATGAAGATATCAACACTGAAGAGAGGCAGTTAAAGCAGGAGCAGTTACATCAATCAATTAGAAAGCTCTCAGGTTGTGTGTGGGCTTGCAAGGCTACCATGGAATATTTAAAACTTCTGCAGTACAAAAATGTCAGCTGCTTACTTTTAATTGCTCTGGTTTTAGTACCAACCAAGTACTGCAGGCAGCCTGCAGAGTGAGAATGCCTCAAGTTCTGATATTCCTCTGGTGATTGGCTTTGAATTCTTGGCAAATCACTTCATTTTTCATCTTTCACCATACATAAAACAGAAAAAAAAAACCACTCCTCAGCTTCCATGGATTCTGCTTTTGCTATGAGTTTTTTAAATTTTAAACTACGGAAAATTAAGCAGAACCAGATATTTCTGTTTATTCTAACGCTGAAAACAAGAAGTAAGTGCAAAATTGTGGACTTAAAATAACCCACAACAGGCAGGCCTCCTGCAATGAGATAAAGAGTCACAGAGTGCTCTGAAATCTGCAATGCAGATCAAAAATCGAGTATTCTTTGCTTGTTCCATCTGTGGACTATGGGACTGCAGAAAAACAAAGTAACAGATACCCTGTAATGCTGCATACATTTTTGCTTTACTGCGTGTTTTCCCAAATCAAATGCACAAGTTTATTTCATTTTCTTGTGAATGTTGACAAAATTCTTATGATTATAACACAAAAATAGAAGACATAATCATTTTTACTGTGCATTTTCCACAGATGCCCCTAAGGTCTCTGTTTCCCTGTTGAAAATGGTCATAAAATCTTATCCTCCAGGGCAGGGGAATAACCGCCAAAAATTTAATAATATGTACAGCTGTATTAATTTTCATTGTCCTCCTGTAAAAAATAATTGCCTTTTTAAAAAGTACATCTACTGGATGAATTTCTGTATCACTTATCTCAGAGATCTGTAGCATAACAAGCTATTTTACAGCAACCTAGAAAACTATTTTTTTTCTGCTAAGAATTTTATGTTTGGATCTGAAAAGGTTTCATAAGAAATTAAGTAAAAGAAGAACAGTAATCCATCAAGACAATGTGAGAGAACAGCAGCCACATCTGAGTGAACTGGGCACTCTCCCAAGCAGAAGTGACAAGCACTTCAGGTGGCAACTGTGGCATTAAAATAGCATTTCCCTCCTCTGAAACTCAAGACTTCTAAAACCTCCAGGAGTAACGGGGAAAAAAAATTGGTGAGCATCCTGCATAAATAAATGCGTAAATTGAGTTTACTTATCCATGAAGAAAATGGAGATCTGTGCAAAGTTTTAAATTAATTCAAACAAGACAACAGATACAATTTTCTGGAGAGAAGACAGCAAAAAATATTGATGATGCTCCTAAGTCCTAGAACTCAAAGGTTTCAAAGTTTTCCCAGTGGTTACTGGAAGGACAGTCTCAGCATAATGACACTTTTGATTTCTAAAAGAATCAGATATCAATAT
>VZRZ01015299.1:937650-1033150 GCA_013398175.1 Climacteris rufus | reverse complement strand
GGGGGGTGCCCGGGGCTCAGCCGGACCCTCCGCGCTGCCCCGGCGCCGCCATCGCCCCCCGCCTGCCGCCCTTGACCCCCGCCCGCCGTCCCGGAGCCGAGCCCGGCGCCGCCGGCGCGTCCCAGGGCAAACCCCCGGCAGCGCGGGAGGGAGGGAGGGAGAAGGGGGAGCCGAGCCCGCCCTCCGCCCAGGATGCCTCGGGGATGGAGGCGGCGGGGGGCCCCCGGGGGAGCGCGACCCTCACAGCCTCCAGCGGCGGGCGGGACCTCCCTGTCCCCCTGCTCCGGGTGCCAGAGGGATTCCCCGCTCCATCGGGCGCCGGGGGCAGCGGGAGCGCGCCGCCCGCACCCGGCCAGGAGCAATGGGTAACCCGCGCCCCGAGCTCCAAATGTGATGGAGAGCCCTCTCCCCCAGGCACTGGGCGCAGTGGGGACGCCTTCCACACCAGCTTCCAGAAATGACGGGGATCCTCCTCCACCCTCCCATATACTGGAAATTCCATTGCCTCAAAGTTTCCAGGAACAGGAGGATTCCCCCTGCTCAGGCTCTCGGTGCAATGGGCATCATTTTCCTCTATGAGGTGCAATGCACACCCCCCACATAATTCCCCAGGAGCATTAAGAATCCCTGCAACACCACCCATCCTGCCAGGCATTAGGTGAAATGTTAACTCCACTGCCCAAAAACTTTGAGTAGCAACAGGCTTTCCCCACTGCCCGGGTACAAACTGCATTGTGCACAAGGTGCATTAAAGGTGTCTTATAAAAAACAGAGAAAGTGACACTTTACTTGGGCAGATAGAGATAGGACACTTTTTTAACTAAAAGTGCATAGATTTAGATTGGATATTAGGAAGAAACTTTTCCCTGTGAGGGTGGTGAGGTCCTGGCACAGGTTGCCCAGAGAAGCTGTGGCTGCCCCTGGATCCCTGGAAATGTCCAAGGCCAGGTTGGACAGAGCTTGGAGCAACGTGGGATAGTGGAAGGTGTCCCTGCCCATGGCAGGAGGTGGAATGAGATTATCTTTAAAGTCCTTTCCAACCTAAGCCTTACTGTGATTCTATGACTCCCTACAAACCTGAGAAGGAAAGGGAGATTCCTCCCTGACACGAGGTGCACTGTGAACCACCTGCTGATCCTCCAGGAATGAGGGGACACCCCCCCAAGCCCAAGATGCAACATTACCAGGTGTGATGAGAACCTCCACCTCCAAGATAATGAGGAGCAAGTCTCCCATCTTCCTGTGTACCCCAGGGCAAAATGGTTCTGCCTTACAGGTTACCAAATTCATCAGCACACCAGAGTCTCCAAACCTGTGGGGCATGTCCTTTGCATCCCTTTTTTTTTCCCAGCATCAAATCTTTTAAGACTCCCCAACAGCATGTACACCCTTCTAGCCAGGAAATCCACAAACTGTCTGTGTGGCTGTTCCTTGCTCCCTTGGTTTCCAAAACAAGACATTCATCCTGCTCTTATCTCTGGCTAGTTGACAGACTAGACCCCTGTGCAAATAAAAGCAAAACAAGGTCACCCCATATCTTCATGCCCACTTGCCCAAGGGAATTCTGGCCCTCTGGTTGCTCTGGGATGAATGTTGATGCTCTGGGAATTGGAATATTAGAGATTTGGACACCAGTTCCTGGGTCTAGCAGGGAGTAACCACTCCCTGCCCTCCACATGCAGTGAAGCCTCTCCATACAATGGATATGTCTGTGGCATTGTTAGGCTGTGGCCTCAGGCCAAACCTTGCTCTTTGCAGTGCCAGCAATGAGCCTAATAAGATTATTTTCCCCTCTGCTCCATCCCATCTGCCCAGAGGACAGCCAGCTGTGGGTGAATCACAGTCAGTACCTTCCCCCAGCTGCAGCTGGGACTGTCCCCAAAGGCTCAGCTGTGTCCTGAGGCACAGAACCCTCAGTCACACTTCTGGGGCAGGGGCAGACAGGATGGGCTCCTTCCCAGCCCAGCTGCTGGATTTCCACAGGGAGCACTATCACACCCTGCCTGTGTAGGCACCTATTGCCAAGGTGGTGCCTTTTTCTCCCCAGGGAGGTGGTGCCTTTTCCTCCCCAAGACAGTGTCTTTCCACCCTTCCCCCAGCTGCAGCTGGGACTGTCCCCAAAGGCCCAGCTGTGTCCTGAGGCACAGAACCCTCAGTCACACTTCTGGGGCAGGGGCAGACAGGATGGGCTCCTTCCCAGCCCAGCTGCTGGATTTCCACAGGGAGCACTATCACACCCTGCCTGTGTAGGCACCTATTGCCAAGGTGGTGCCTTTTTCTCCCCAGGGAGGTGGTGCCTTTTCCTCCCCAAGACAGTGTCTTTCCACCACTCTCCTTGTTGCTTTTTGGTTTTTTGTTTTGTTTTGTTTTGTTTTGGTTTTTTTTAATGAAAATTGATTGGCATAGAGGTCATTGTGGCACAGAGGAAAGAGTTCCAATAAATTCTCAGGGTATGCCAAAGCTTAGCAAGCCTTACTCAGATGCAAAAATACCTGGACATTTTCCTTTGAGGCCTTGCTGATTTCTTTTGCTCTTTGTCATTTGCTCAGAAAGGCATAAAAGAGCTTCTGACCCTCTCTAAAACACCTCCAGGGATGCTTTAATTCCTGATCTCCTTCAGGAACCCCACTGAGTACAGCATGAACATCACAGCAAGGAGATGGGCACTTACATACACTTCAAAACTGGGAATCCTCCTAACAGGCTGGCAGAAGTTTTCACAAAGAAGCATTATTTTCCCTTTTCTTCTGGTTATTCAACAGTTTGAATACATTTAAATATTTAAGCTTGCCCAGTTTTGCCTTTTCTGCCTGTTGCACACCAGCATTTGTTTTCTTTCATTATTAAAAGAAAACAAAGCCGTATCCCAAAGTTGCATGCTTCCAATTAATATGAGTTCGTTCATGAAAATGCAAAAGGGAGGAATAAATCCAGCACGATTTTTTATTGCATTTAAACATCCACCTCCGGGACTGGAAACTCACACGCAACAGGATTCCATGAACTCACAGGAATTGGTAAAGGAAGCCTGGAGCTGCATGTGCACAGACATCAAGTGCCCTGGGACCAGGAACGTTTTCCAGCACGTGGCTCCTTGACTTTCTGTTATGATTTATCTGTGTTTATTGTGCTGTCCAGAGCCTCGTAATCTTAAAAGTTGTATTGAAACAGAGCAAAACAACCTCAAATTCTGGCTATCAAAGGATTAAACAAATCATTCCTGAAGTCTTGTGCCCAGGGCTTTTCCCCTTGCAGCTGGTTGCAAAGTCCAACCAAAGATTTTTGTTGTCTGGGTTGCTTATAAGGTCACTCCCCTTTGGATCCTCTTGAGTTCTTTTAGATTATAGCCTCATGTTGCAGCTTTTCCTTCAGTCAGGGGACTCTTCTCCCAGTCATGTCCTTTCATAAAATTTTTGGGATCGTTCATCCTCCTGTCTGGCTCTATGAGTGGGATTGGTCAAGGTTAACATGGAAACAGAGACATACAGACATGGATATCACACATCCATGTGTGGATGTGACATGTGAAAGGCAAGCCTTGTTCTTTCAGGAAACACACTAAGACCCCTGAGATCAATAAGCAGAGATTCAGGAATGCAGGAGAAGACAATTCTGATCAGCTGGATGGAGTGAGTTCCATATGGATCATGGCAAGGATCCAGTTGCTCAGTTCTTGCCCAGATGACTTTCAGACATGGCTTGCAGTTATGCCCATAGAAGGATAACCCCCTTGCTGACTTGGTGGTGCTTTTTTTTTTCTTGTTTAAGCCTCCTGAAAGAACTTATATCATCAGCCCTAAGCACATGAGTATTCCCACTGCTCCCAGTGGTGCCACTGTGTAGAAAACATCCTTGCTGGAGGAAAGGCTTGGCCAGCTCTTGGTGTAGCATCTAACACAGCAAGGTCCTTGGCCTGACCATAACCCTGAGGAATTTCTACAACACAACTCAATAACTTGAAAAACAGATTCAATAATAACTGCAAACATCACATAACACACGAGTAACTAAAGGGTGAAATTGGGCTGAAATAGGTGCCAACTTTGTCTCTCTGAAGTGCTGGAGACCTCTCAGAGGGATTAGATGCCTTTCAATTAAGGGAAAACAACAAAAAATATCAAATATGTCTCTCCAGGTGAGATCCAGAGCTCTCTCCTGTGGGTCCCCATTTGGGGACAGACTGACTCCCCGTTTGGGACCTTGGATATTGTTTAGGTCTGTTGTGCTGGATCTCAGTAAATCCAATTTTAATTATGTATCAGGAGTTTTACTCATCCATAAACTAATAAAGTTAAACCCCTTTCAGAGATGTGACAGCTCAAAACAGCTACAAGTCTGTGAAAGTGTTGTGCTGACCTGTTCCCTCCTGACTGCATCTGTTTCAGCTCTGAGTGAATTGATCTGGCTATGCCAGACCTGAGAAAGGCCAGGCTGGAAAAAGGAATGAGAGGAGTCTCCCCCTACTTCTTGCAGAATGAGTGAATGCCATGATGACATTTGGAACCAGAATAATGTCTGCAAGGGAGAAAAGTTAGCTGGAAGGTTCTTATTAATAATAAATGTAATGGTTTCCTGATATAATGGTGGGTCAGAGTTGGTAACAAGCACAGCTCAGGAAAACAGAAGTCTCTCTCACAAAGCAAAGGCTAAAAGCTTCTTCCTCCTCAGTAGGTCAGTCCTTGCAATTGCACTTGAATGACGGATGTAAGTCAGATGGAGGGAAAAATGGTGATATTTAAAGAAAGTTCCATTGTTTTAAATGGTTCTTAAAAGTGAAGTCTCTGTGGTGTAGTATAAACCTTGGGAGTGGGGAGAAAGTAGGAAAATGAGGTGAAAGCATCACCCCTTAGGCATATAATAGCCTTTCTGGCTTTCTTTACTGTGGAACTCATGTGGGCACTGTATTCTCATGGAATAACGCAGGGCTTTTCCTGGTCACAGCAAGCCCAGCTTAGTGCTGGCACATCCTATTGCCAAGGAGATAAAATTGGCTCATCCCTTCCCAAGAGCCCCACAAACCTCAGCCAGCACCAAGCCCATGGGGGCTGGGAGGATTGTTCTGGTGGCTGCAGGCACTGCCAGATGTTCCCTTGTCCCCAGCCAGGTGTGGGACAGCCAAGCTGCCACATCTGGGATGCTTCTCTGGGTACTTGGGGCTTTCAGGTGCCTTGCTCCAGGCTGTGAAGACAACTGGCAACCTGGACACCATTCAAAGTTCCCTGGCAAAGCAGTTTCAGAGATAAATTTTAAAAATGTGGTTAAATGTATTATCAAGAGATGTTTCGCCTTTAAAATGGGGGAGGAGGAAAATGTGTCATGGGAGGAATTGCCTAATTTGGCTTCAGGAGCTCAAGCCACACTGACGAAGCAGTTCCCCACCTCTATGTAGATCTGACATTTTGGTGGATCCTTGATTATTTCCAAGTAACTTGAAAGTTACTTCTGTGGAAATAAGTCTTGGATTTCCAAATAGCAGAGAGAAATGAGTAATTCATCCTCTTTCTTTCACCTTTTTACCAGGAATATAGTCTGCCTTTTGCATAGATTACAGTGCTCACCTGTATTTTACCACATTGAAAGAAATCTGCACTAGACAATCAGATGAAGACTCAGACCCGTAATTTCTGCATCCAGCTTTAATCCATTGTGATTACACTCAAATCTGACTCATTTATTTGCTGTTCAAGTTCTTTCTGCAGGATGTAGTTTTCAGGACTCTTCTAAATTTTTTGTTTGTTTTCCCACTGGATAGACAATGTCTTCATACAAAGCTCGCTCTCCAAGGAGTGATTTTTTTATATCGGAAGTCTTAAATAAAAATAAATAACACACCTTAAGGGCTAAACCCCTAGTCCTTTTAGCTTGAAATCATTTATAGATTACTGTTAAGACCTCAATAAAAAGAACTTTTATTACAATATTTTTGGGAACATAAAGCAAAAATGGGAGATTTACTGCTTTGCAAAGAAATTCATAGCACTGTTATTCCTCTTCTCTCCCATTTCTCTTTGTCTTTGGGTCTTTCTGATTCAATTATTATGTCTGGATTTTGGGGCTCAGATAATTTATTCCTCTTCAGCTTGCAATGTCCCCTTACATGCTAGATGAGCTTTCATTCTGACTTGAGGCTCAGACACCCAATCAAATCCTGCAGTTTAAATGAGTTTCTATGGACAGGACTTCTCGTGTGGACTGAGATAAATAACTGTAGGTGTCTCAATATTTTAAAGTTGAGCTCATCTCACAGTCAATGGAGACCTAGTAAGCCTAATGAAACCTAAAAAGTACTTTTCTGCCTAATAGAGATGTCTCTTGGGGCTCACTCTTGTTTCTGACAAACTTCCTTGTTGCCTTTGAAACTTCCATGCTGAAGTGCAGAGAAAGTTTGGGGAGGATCCTACCCTTGACAGGCTGCTCTGAATTCCTTGAGGTCTCTCAATCATTTTAGCAGCTGAGCTGTCAGCAATTTCTGGCCCCAGATCTGCGAAGTCACTTCAGGATTTCCTTGTGTGGGGTTATCACTCAGCATGTCAGGAATTTCCTTGGAAAAACTTTTTTGCCAATGCAATGTTTGTTTTATTTCTTGCCATTATCTGAGAATGCTGTTCGCTTAGCTTTTCTAGTGAAATGTTTGAAAATCACTTATTTTTCTCCTTTTTTCCCCAAGAACTGTTTGCAGGCTCTCTGGGAGCTCACAACACAGCAAACAAACAAAAATGTTCATGGTCTTTCTTGACATTCTTGCCTGACACTGTCAGCTTTAGTGGAGAGGATTGGAAATTTGACTCAGCAGTTGGCAGGTAAATGAATCAGAAGCAGTTTTAGAAATATTCATCTGTCAGTCACAGCAATAATACTCAGATTTTACACTCTGTAGCCATGTGGGTTTCAGTGAAACATTGGAGGTGCTCATGGGAGAACCAGGCTTAGTGAGTGAAGAAGGCATGAAATGGGGATTTTCTACATCCACTTGCCTGGAATTCACCTGTCAGCATAATTTATCTCTGTTCATCTCTGCCTCATGGTGTTGTGTCATCCCTGAAGAAAAGCATCACTCTTCTCCTAGGAATAGCTGCCTTCTATTTTGGACTGTGCTTGCTGCAGATTTTTCCATTCTGAGTGGCTGAAGTTAGTGACTCAAAGCATGGAAGCAAATGCATTGGTGTGTTACTTCAGACTTAATTCAGTGAATTAAATATCACAAAATCACAGAATGGCTTGGGTTGGAAGGGACCTTAAAGCTCATCCATGCCATGGGCAGGGACACCTTTTACTAGACTAGGTTGCTCCAAGCCCCATTTGAACAATTCCAGGAATTCCCACAGCTTCTCTGGGCAACCTATTCCAGTGTTACATGTTCTAAATAAATTAGAATTAGGTATCCCTGTGAGTTAGGGCTCTCAGATTGGACACAGAGATATAGCACTTACCCTGAAGTTACTGGATGTGACCACAGATTTTGCTTTTGCAAGATTTCCATTGGTGTATAAACTGCTTGCAAAAATCTTGCTGCCAAGAAACTGATAAAGAAACCAATAACTTGTTTAACTTCTGGTGGGAGAGAGAAATGAGGGACTTGCACATCATGTTTGGTTTTTTCCTTTTACTTCTTGCCCTTCAGTTGTCTCAGTGTTGCGAGTCACTGGAGCCAGCAGCAGCACAAAGCTCCATGTGGTAAACAGTAGGTCTGGAAATTATGTTGATAAATAGAAATAAATGCAAGTACACAGGCTGCATACTAAGCAGAGGTTCCTGTTAGCATGTCAGCCTCTGTGTAAGACATTCACAAGATGTCCAGTATGGGACTCTAAACTTTTAATGAGCACATAGGAAATGAGATGTCAGTTCCTAAGACATTTTCTGGCCCAACAATTTGCCATCATAGATAGGACTGGGCTGAAAAAAGTAATTCTTTATATAGTGCCTACAAATTATCTGGTTTCTCCATCCTCCTTTTACAAGTGGTGGACATCTGAGCAATACAGTCAGAGCAGTCCAGCTTCACTCCACAACACCCTAAACTCAATGTCTACATTGAGCCCATCTGTTGACTCAAATCCTGGTGTTGTCTGGTTCTTCCCTTGATGGTGAAAGAAGCTGAAAGCTGAGTACAGATGGGAACAGCTGCATTGTAGATAACTAAAATTAGGTGACATGAATCCCATCCAGTCTTTAATGAGAGAAGAAAATGCCCTGCAAGTGTTTAACTTGCCATACACTTTGCTGTTCCTCATTGCCACCGTATTACAGCAGTTTACAGTGACTGATGATCTGGCCCAGCACCCTTAAATCTTCACTGAGAGGCACCAGCTTTAGGCATGAGAGCATTTGATTTCTGAAGCATGTCTTGTTCACAGCAATTAATTATTGCCATCTTTGGCAACTCTTCCCCATGATGAACATCTGTCTCCCAGAGTGAATCAAAGCTGTGTGTGCTGCCTTTTTGTACACAAGAGCTCTTCCAGGCAGGAGAGCTGGAGGACCTTTTAGTCATTCATGTTAATACTCCTCTAAATATTGCAGCAATCAGCTACAGCAGTTTCAAAGGGTCTGAAATTGTAGAGAGTAATGCTTCACTCAGGCAGTACCTAATTAAAACACTTGCTGGTGGGCCTACTGTAGCTCAGCCAGGATTGCTTGTCTTATTTCCTCTGGCCCTGCTGACTATCAGTCAAAATCCCTTTCCACAGCAGTTCTCTGCATCAGATGCCTTTAGCTCACAACTTTTACAAAGAAATAATGGCCTTGCTTAGGCTGCCTTAGATTGGGATGGTTCAGCCTTTTCCAGGCTACACAGGTTGTGTCAAGATTGGAACCTCTTGCCTGCAGGGTCAGATGAAGTTAGCAGGGGATCCTCCATTGTCAGTAAAAACCATTTGGTTCTTTGGGCCCACATAATTTGTTCCAAGCTTTACCCCAGTGTTTCCATGGACACTGCAGAAAAGGTGGCAAAGTGGGTGGACTCAGCCTGTGGATTACCCAGGAAAACATCTCATGAAAGTGTAAAGACACTCCTCTAAAATGCCACCACTTAACACAGATGAAGTGACCCAAGCATTTACAGAAATTTCCTTCCAGCACTTTAAGAAAAAGATTTTTATGCTGGTTGCTCACCACTTTGCATTTCTAAACCATCTTTCCATCCATCTACTCTCCTGTTTTTCTAATCCAGCCTATACTGAGCTGCTGTGTCAGCTGAAAACAACCCTTTTGCATAGCAGCATTTTTGTGAGTTATGGTAGCAGGAAGGGGATGAATCATTTCATGTTTATTTATCAGGGAATTGGTAATAAAGAATTTCCTTTTGCTCAGAAATTGAGTTTTCTGGGTATTGCTTGTTTGTCAATAAATGCTGCTTTACATCCTGAGGCATGAAAAGGAAAGGAAGAGATTATTCTTAGTGCTAAGACAATTTACCCTTTAATGAAAACAGAGGTAGAGAGATTAAGCTAAAGACACCTGCAGTTGAAATGCTTCAGGGTGTGTAATTTTTGTCTTGTGTTCTTTTTTTAGGTGGAAAGCAAGCCAGACACTCTCTTTCCAAATAAGCTGAGCAGAGTAGTTGACTGAATCTTGAGTTTCTTCCCAGAAAAAAACACAACAAAACAAGTTCTAGTCTATAAAAGACTGAAATTTTATGTCAAAAATGGTTCAACTTCACTTTGACTCCAAGAACAGGTACAGAAGGTGTTTGACAGACTTAAAAGCTTTATCCAGTGTGATTTGAAATATTTGAAATACCTGGGTAAAGCACACAAGGATGGACACAATAATGCTCCCCAAGGATCTGCAGCTGCCAGTATTAGTGGCTGAATGGCAGGCAGGCCCCACAGACCTTTCTTTCAACCCACAGGAAAATATTCTTGGTGCTGGTGAGATGTACGGGCACAACTCGTGTCCTGAAAACAGTGGTTCCTGCACACAGATGTCAGGATAAAATACCCAAACCATATCATCCTTACAGGGCTTGAATTAAAGTCTGGATATGTGTGCAGGTACTCCACAAGAATTCTTTCAGTATTTTGTAGAAACTATAAATCTAGAAATTCCCCTATATGGAGGCAGAAAGAACCAGCTGTAATGAATGGAACCAACATTGTCTCTTACCATGCTTAGCAAATCTCTTCTGATCCAAATTGGGAAGAACTCCAATGTATTCTGCCTTGTTTAAGGAGAAGAGATTCAAAGAGTTCCTCTCAGTGCCACAGGGAACTAATGTATTTAAAAATAAGTTTGGGGATTTTCTGTAGCTCTTTGGAAAAGTCCCTGAGCCTGGAATTCAGCCTTGCTTTGAGCAGCAGTGAGACTCGACACCTCCAGAAGCTTCTTCCAACCCAAGTGTATCTATGGTTTTGTATCTCTGCAATTTATTTTACACACAGAGGCAGCATTTTTCCTTTGGGAAAAATCCTTGTAGAAATCCTGATGGGGCAAAAAGTGAAATGTGGTTGTCCTCAGTAGATTGTGGTCATTGTCAGGCCATGCTCTACCTGTGGGATTTGCACCAGGAGCCAGGTATAGCACAGATGAGCTTTACATCCTGCTGCCTCAAACACCTGGACTGGCTTTCCACACATTTCCCTCCCAAGGATGGTGTCAACCACATGGAGCCAGGGGAAAGCAGAGTGAATCCACAATTGGTTCTGGCTTTAGGGAGAAGAATTAGGGAGAGAGTTCACAGAGCCACAGAGTGAAACCCAGACAAAAATACTTTAACTCAAGGGAAGGAAAAGGCATTTATGGCACTGGGGCTTTCCCAGAGCTGGGTGGGTCTCCACAGGGCACTGCCTGCTTTAGAGGATTTATCCCCTTTTCTGGCATGGGACCACACCTGCCTTCTAAATAACTTCTACAAACAAAAACCAGGGGATCCCTTGACCCCTCTATCCAGAGGAATCACATTCTCCTACTTCAAGCAGCAATCAGGATTAAAACAGACAGCAGGCTTTATCCTAGGAGCCCAGTGGGGAAGTCCTTCACAGAACAAGACTGTAGGTTACACAAGGAAAGCTTAAACCCAAGGAAAGGCAAATTTAAATACACCTGACATCTGCATCCTGTTAATCTGCACTGCAGTGGTGGGTGCAGCAGATGAGCCCTCCCAGCAGTGCCTCTCCCCTGTGGTGCTGCCTTCAAGCAGGGCTCATTTTTGACAGCATTTCCCCTCACTGATATCCAAGGGGACTCAGAGGAATATTTAGGAATGCCCATTTCCCCTTCCTCTGTTCGTAACCCTGTGAGTTGGCAGTGCTGGGTTGGACTCGATGCTCTTAGAGGTCATTTCTAACCTAAATGATTCTATGATTCTAATGATTCTATGATGGCTGATTATCAAAATGCAAATGGTGGATTGCATCAAATTTTCCAAGCTTTAGGATATAATACTCTGCATTCTCACACTATGCCAGTCTTTCTGTGTAGGAAGCCTTTGTTTTTCAGCCTCCTCTCACCTCTCTTCCCATAAAACAAGGCTTACACTATGAAGCTTACACAGGTAGTTCCCATAATAATCAGAAATTAACAAAGTATCAGATATCTTGGTCCTTGGATTCAGAAAAAAAAAAAAAAAAGACCAAAACAGAAAATGAAGGATGAAGGAAAGACCACTTTGGTTTAATGGCAAGGGCATGAGAGCCAGGAATCAAATCTCACGCGTTCCACTGCTGACATGCTGTGTTTTAAGCTAAGTCTTCTCTTCTCTGCTTTCCCTATTCATAAAGCTGGAAAGAGCCAAAATGCTTTTGTTGTTAGCATGAAGTTCAGCATCAGTCTGCAAAGCAGGGAGAGTGTGGTGTTTAGATCCACAAGCAATATTTTTGTGCTTGGATGGCAGGCAGGAAGCTCCCTGCCACTGCATGGTGGGTGCTGTGGTGACTGAATTTATTAGAGGTGAACTAAAGGCAGCCCTGTGTGCCTCAACCACACAATAATTGAATGCTCAAAGCACAGGATGCTTGTTCCTTACTTGACCTGGGGACAACTTCTTGCTTTTCTTTCAGCCTGGAGAAGGCTCCAGGGAGATGTTGGAGCACTTTCCAGTACCTAAGATTGCTTTAAGAGAGATGGAGAGGGACTTTTTACAAAGGAAAGGAGTGACAGAAGGGGAAACAGCTTTAAATGGAAGGAGGATCAATTAAGATCAGATATAAGAGATAAAGGTAAAACACTGGCACAGATGATCCATCCCTGGAAATATTCAATGTCAGGTTGGGCTGGGCACTGAGCAACTTGATGGGGTTGGAGATGTCCCTGCTTACTGCAGGGGGGTTGGACTGGATGACCTTTAAAAAGTCACTTCCAACCCAAACCATTACATGATCTTTTTCTTTCAACCTCAGCTCTGAATTTGCCATTTCCTGTGTCCTTATGGCCAATGTGTTACAATAACTTGTATGAGTCAGGACCACTGGCATAAGGCCACCAGGATTAATGTAACCAAGTAATCCAATCTTAATGAGGTTTAAAAAGGAGCTTGACAGTAGTTCCAAAGCACTTTTTAGATGTATGGCTTGTCTGTGATTACTGAAACATGCAAAGAATGTTATTCATAGGTCTGCAGTCAGGTGAATAGGTCTGCAGTCTCAGGATTAATTTCATGTAGCAACAGGCAGTGGTGATTTAAGTTAGTGGAAAGTTCAATGACAAACATGCTGATAAACTTTCCAAGAGCTTAAGGAAGCACAGCTATGGAAGATCAATAAGGATAAATGTGTGGAGTAAAATTTGTATCTCAGATTCATCCTTCTGCTCCACTCACCTCAGTGGCATAGCCCTCCAACTGGTAAATATAAACTCTCTGAAATCTGAAATTGTGTACCTGGCTCCTTGGCTGGGAGAAGGCATAAATGATTATGAAACTAAATAGTCTGCAATGAGCAGAAAATGCAGATGTCACTGACTGCTGGACAGGTCTGTGTGAGCACAGCAGTTTTACAGCTGAAGCAGTGACCCCTGGTAGTTTTATTTTACAATTCTTAGCTCTTCAATGGTAAGATACAGCAAACAAATGTTCTCTGACCATCTTCTATACATCTTTCAGGCTCCAAGTCTTTCAGACACTGTGGTGTTTGCAATAGAGTCCATTTTAAAGTCTCAGAATTCTATTGTGAAATGAAAATAGGGAAACAAAGCAAATATCCACTTGTTTTTGTACATCCCATGCCCTTATGTAGTCCCCTGGCTAACAGTCTGTCCTGTCCTTCTTTGATAGTTCAAGGTCTGAGATCAATAATTCTAGTTGTCTCAGAATTGAAAACATAATGACTCCCAGGTTCATGCATTTAAGTAAAAAGTTCAATGGCTAAAGACAGGTTGTCAGCACAAGCAATAGCACAAACAGTCATTTTGTAGAGGACAAAAAAGTGCATGAGTCGGGGTTTTTTTTCCTAAATAATGACAAAAATACAGACCTTTGTGTGAACACCATCTGAAACAGAAAAGAGATAATGTGCTATTGCTGAAGCACACCAGCTTGGCTGGAATTATTCTGCTTTCATAGCCAGTGAGAATATGGCTTCAGACTTTTAAAATGCTCAAACTACTGAGCCAGATCTGGCCCTCATTGCATGCAAAAGTCAGGAATTCTCATCAGTCTCAGTGGGGAATCTCTGCTTAAAAGCTGAGTCCAAATCCTGCTCATTTGTTTTCAAGGAATAAATGCCTTTCAGTAAGTGTATTTTACACTGATAGTAAATTCAGCCTGCTCAGTCTCTGAGCTGAAATCTGGAGACTTAAGTGATTAGTAGGGGAATGCTCATTAAGAGTCAGACATTAAGTCTCACATTCAGGATTTTGCACAGCATCTGTGTTCTCATGATAAAGAGGCATCAGGTCACCTGCTGTTTTAAGCTCTGTATTTTTTTTATGGATTCATTAAGGCAGAACACAAAATGCAGTGATCAGACTGCTCCCACCTTCCCAACCCCCAAAATTATTGTAACTCTTTCCAGCATTTCCACAGGTTGTGCCTTTACTTTAAGAACTTCAGATCAACTGAAACAACCCACCAGAAGCATTCCTATGGAATTTCCCATGAGGAAATGTCAACCTGTCAAAAGAAAATTATATCATGGAAATATGTCAACTTTGATAAAACACCGTGTTGAAAAATCAGAATAGAACACTTCCATAGAAATATTCTCCTGTCAGTCTTTCAGGAGCAGCAGGGTGTGATTTCCATTTTCAACCAGCTTTTATTTTTACTTCATTTCCCATGAAAAAAAAAAAAAAAGAGTAGAAATCATAGAAACATAGATCATGGAATCTTGAAATGGCTTGGGTTGGAAGGGACCTTAAATCTCAGACAGCTCCAGCCCCCTGCCATGGGCAGGGACATCTTTTTCTAGACCAGGTTGTTCAGAGCCACATGCAGCCTGGCCTTGAACACTTCCAGGGATGGGGCAATCATAATGAAGCATTTTTAATGCCCCCAAACAAATAACATTCAATGCTATTGTTGATTTAATTTCATGGGGAATTTAGCTTCTCTGTTACCCATCGAAAATTGAATTTTGTTTTCCCCTGACAGAATTTCAAGTGAAAAAGAGAATCTATTTCCCTTGCTGGTTTTAATTAAAACATGTGTTTCCCAACTCAGAAGTGGAATGGTTAAAGTCCTGCAAGACTTATTAAATTGTGTAGAAACAGTTCTACAAAGCTGTGGGGGGAATAGAGTCAGAAAGAAGCAGGAAAGAAAAAAAAAAAAAAGAAAAATAATCTAAATGACAGTGACCCTATTTTTCCCATAAACTGGGCTTTTGAGTCCATATCCCTCCCAGTTTTTTTCACATATGGATTTTGTCCATAAGTGCACTACTGTGTAATTGCCCTGGATTTTCACATTCCCTGTGCATCTCTGTGTCTGGCTGGGCTCCACTGAAGGCAGGAACTGCCCATGCTCTGCTGAGTTCCTGGGTGAGACAACTCCTCACCTGCAACTCAATACCTACAGTTAAGGTCAAAAATAAAACTGACTTAGAAGTATCAGGTTTGCACTCATGACATTGCCATGGCCTAAAATTCCAGGTATTTTCCTGCTCCCACTCAGGGAGATGCTGAGGACTCAGTGTGTAGCTGTGGCAAAGGTTCCTTATCTAAGAAAAAGGGAAGACAATTCAAATTCTCCTTGCCCATTAAACTGGGGAGAACAGTTAAAAAGTGTGTTTTCCCCATAATCAGACACTCCCAGAAAGAGAAATTAAATGTAGAAAACACAGAAATATTTAGAATTAATAAGGAAAATTG
Organism: Climacteris rufus; assembly: GCA_013398175.1. Lineage (NCBI taxonomy): Eukaryota > Metazoa > Chordata > Aves > Passeriformes > Climacteridae > Climacteris > Climacteris rufus. Next base: position 1,017,907 of record VZRZ01015299.1, on the reverse strand, counting down.
GAATAAGTATTGAAATGGCAGGGGCAAATTCCTAGAAGGAAAATTTGTGAAGTGTTTTTAAATACAAAGACATACCATCTGGCCTTGGGAATCTGGGTGACTGCACAAAAACCTTCATGGATGTGAACACCTTCACTTTGGCAGGTATGGGCTGCTACCAGGGCTACTCCAGTGGAATAATCAGCATAAACTTAGGTTGATTTTAGCAAGAATACATGATTTATCTCTTTGTGACTTGGCATATTTTACTTGTTCTGAGACTGATTTGTTTTACCCATGGGCTTGCCATTGTGGTCTCCTGCAGTAATGTGAGTCCTCCTTTCTGTGGGAAGCACTGGATGACAGTCATGGAAACTCATCGTGTCCCAGGCCACATCCCTGTCAATGGGAGCAGTGATGGGTCAGCTAGAAAGGCTAATTAATCTGAGTGGAACATCCTACTAACACAACTATATTGTTTCCATGTCCAGAATTAGCTTAGTTGAGACTAGACTGAATATCTCAGCCTTGGCAGAACGTAGATATTCCCCAAGAGACAGATCCATAATCTCTCTGCTCCAGAGACAGATGCTGTCAGCTCTCACAGAAATATGTTATTGCTTTCCATATATGATCAAGAGCAACAGCAATATTCCACAGATTTTCTGGCATTTCTCCTTCTCAGAGTGTATTTAAGGCTACACTGGATTTTGGCGCAGTTATTTTGTTTTGTGGTGATGAGAGAGAGAGAGAGTGGGAGAAATTCAAAATGGAAGAGATCTCCTCCAGGACTGAGGTGCTGGAATCTTCCAGTAGGAAAACCAGGGAATGGAGCTGCTTGAACTTCTTGAGCAGATAGAAACAGATCAATGGCACACAGGAGTTTATCCTTGGATTTTACATAGCTTGGTTTGAGAACCACTGACTTAACAGAGCCCTGGGGATGCAAATAGTCCTCTACTTGCTGCTGTGCAGGTAAGTGAGTCACAGCCTGAAGGAGATAAATGCATGGATTACTGAGGTTTACTAGGAGAAAAGATGGCAATCATCAGAAAGGATGAAGTACCAAATAAAAAAATCTGGATTTCCTGAGATTTAGGAGTCAAACTATTCGGGAAGGCTTCATATCTCCTTCTTAAATAATGCCTGTTGTGCTTTTCAGGGACACAGTTTCTAGTTTGACTCTTTGGCTCTTGCATTTCAGCAGCATCAGGTTGGATTTCACTGACCTCAACTCACTTCTTGCCCTTCTGGCAAGAGCAAACAGATCTTAAAAATCCTAAGGAGGGATTTCCTGATTCATTTACTCTCTTCTGTGACACCAGTATATCCCTCCTATGGAAACTAAATAGTACTGAATAACTTGTTTTCTAAAGTGCCCTGTTTCTGACTGGGATGAAAGGTTTTCTCTGAAGCAGGGCTTTGGTTTAGGCTGTGCTTCACCAGGAATCAAGGCAAATCCAGGAAAACACTGATGTTGGATCTGATGGGAGATTCCTCTGGTCAACTACAGGTATCTGAGCTTGTTATCTCTGTTCCCTTTATAACCAGGGGACAGAAACAGGGTCTTGAGGGCACTAATGGGCTTTATTAACCCTGAGCAACCACTCCTGTGAGCACCACCCACATTTGTGTCCAGTCCTGGTCCTTCAGCCTTGGCCTGAGCTATGTTGTAGGAATATCTGCCTTTTGCCAGTCACAACTGTGTTTGGACATGGACACCTCCCATCTCAACCTGGGACCTTGGGCCACCACGGCAGGGACAGGACTGTGCCAGACCTGATCCTAACCTTGACTTCCTGCCTTAACCTTGGATTAACCTTACCTCATCAGCATGAACTTGCCTGAGGATCTGGATTTTTGGCTGAACCTTGGTGCCATCTCTGGCTTTGCCACCCTTTGGGGTGCTGCGAGGCAGGATCTTGGCCAGGGAGGTCCTGGTCCTGCTGTCTGGTTTATCACTCTCAGTTCCTGGCTCCCTGTGCCTCAGGAAGCAGGTGGACATTGCTGCTCCCTGCCATGGGCATTTTATTACATCCTGAAACTGCAGCAGGGCAGGAAAATCCCCAAAATTGCCAAACCCTCCCAAAACGGGGAGCAATTTTTCACTACTGGAGATGTGGCTTATTCAGCAGCTCAGAGCTCCAAATGCCTGAGGACACCAATATCCCCAGACAAAACCTCATCTGTGGGGAGGGAGAGACCTTTATAAACGAAGGAAACAAAAATTATCTTGTGCTAGTGGGTAGCAGTGATGACAAAATTGTGGAGCACTTTGAAGAGAAGCAAACATTCAATGACTGATTAGAACCTCCCCTGTGAAGTACTTTTACAAGAGTAACTGATAAAATTTTGATTTTTAAGCCAAGCATTATCTTACCAGGAGGTTAAAATAGAAGTTAAATACATAGCTATTTATTAACAGGTATTTTTTTTCCCCTGTCTGGCTTCAGCCAGGAGATGTTACCTGAATGAAGTCAGGTTCATGATGTTTGGATATCCTTATACAGGCAGCAAGTGCAAGGAGTGAACTTGAGAGGGGCCATAATTCCCTTTTTCCAAGAAGCAGCTGTTGAGTTCTGCAACAAGATGAATGAAACTTGAATTTCTTGGCACTTACTGGAAGAAGAGATTATAGTCGCTAATTGTTTCTTTTTTCCTTTAAAGGCCAAGCTGATGATAAGACTGAAGAATATTTGCCAAATCAGACTGAACCATGGCAGCAAGTAGTATTTTCCAGATTAAATCCCAAAACATTTAGAGTCTATGTTCAAAAAATGCATTTACATCAGCCTCCTGAGAGCAGTGCACCTGAGGAGATTTAGGTGATGTTTTAGAAAGGCAAAGTGGTACAAACCAGCAGTAAAAGGCTTTACCTGTGTTGGTTGTTTTTTTCTCACCCCAGTTGATTCAGGGATCTGGTTTGCAGCTCAGCTCAGGGAGTTGTAACAGCTCTATGAGGCTGAGAGTGAAATGATGTGAAAAAGGAAGTGGGAAGTGAGGGAGCACGAACCATCTTTGCTGCTGCAGGAAATGCCATATGGAACCAGCACTTCTGCCTGGATGCAGCTATCACACCTCTGAAATACTGATCACAGTGAGGGTTCCTGAGCACCCAGCAGATAATGAAACAACTCTGAAAAAAGAAAAAAAAACGGTGGGTTGGGTTTTTTCCTCCTTCTTCGATTGTGCTGCATAAAACAGGGTGTGGATTCATTGCTGGAGAGCCTTTAAAAGGTTTTTAAAAAGGCTTTAAAAAATAACAAACATATAAAAAAACCAAACCAAACCAAACCAAACAAACCTACTTCACTGCCAAGCCTTAATTATTAGGCTAAGCTAATCTTGACTGTAATTATTAAGATCTAATGAAAATGTATCCAAGAACTATTATTATTATTGCTATTAGGAACAGCAAGTTAAACCAACCCTGTGCTTTAACACTCTCTCCTTCTTGGGCTGTTTCTGGGACATACCCAGATCAGAAGTGATTTTTAAAATTCATCTTGCCAATGCTAAACTTTTAGAAATCATGAAAAGTCTTCCAAAAGGCAACGTTTGAAGATGCTTATTTAAAAGTTTCTCCTTGTATTTATAGGGATTTTCTTGCACCAAGTGTTCAGGACTCTCTCCATAACCAGTCAGGGCAAAAAAAAAAAAAATACAGTTTTTGGAGGGTTCTGTGGGTTTTCTTCATGAGGTTTCTTTCCAGTGGTTTTGTTACAGAATATGGAGAAATAAGTGAAGTGTGAACTAGTAGGTTACTCAGAGTGAAGGGTGTGAGTTGATAGCACTGAATTGTGGTGTGCCATGAAGTTAATGTCCTCTTCCACAGGGTTGGGTAGCACAGAGTTATCAAAGAATTTATGTAATAAATCATGAGTCACTGATGGCTTGGTACAGTGTGCCAGTCAGGGAGAAGCAGGAAGCTTATTTGATCAGGTTTTCAGAGTTTGTAATGGAAATACAATAGCCATGAAAATTTGAGGAGATTTAGGGATTGGTTTTTTTTCATCCAGGATATTCCTGCATTCACCTGATGCTGCTCTTCTGTCCCAGCAACCCTGCCCACCCCGGTGTCATGTGTCCCCTCCACTGTCCCTCCCCTTCAAAAATAATAATTAATGTAATCCTTTTCCTTGCCCAGCTAGCAGGACTCACATTCACACTTCCTGTTTAAAGCTGCAGCACTCAGTCATCTGTTTCATAAGACAAGTCTCCTTCAAAAATAGCAGTGTGTGTTTGGGAACAGTGCCTGTCCCTGCCATAGGATACTCCCTCACCATTGCATTTCCCATTGTGTCAGCACCAGGCTTTTGACCCTGAAGGTGGAGCCAAACTTTCAAATCCTTCCTTGAAGTCCCAGCAGCTGCAGGACCCTCATGGTGAGTGCTTTATTTGATTTATTTTTGGAAAGGCAGCTTTGAATAGTCTAAATCTGTCCTCCTTTGCCCAGGAGCAGCTTGAGGTAAGTTCTGCTAAGTAAAGGAAGCTGAAGGTATTAAACCAGTGGGTGCAACAGCAGCTCCAGGTATTATAGCTCTTTTCCAGCTCAAGTCAGAGTCAGATTTTGCTATTCCTGCTGATTTTACACAGAGGATGTTTCACCACTGCGGTGACAGGAGCACAAAATAAAACTAGGCAGAAAAATGACACCTTTACCATTGGCTTCAGCAGGAGTAAAGTCAGGTTGTTTTTCACCTGAGCATCAAGAAAGAGCCACAAGACAAGGGAGGAGCTCTCTGAGGAACTGAAGCAAAGCAGAGAACGGTCAGGATGGTTCAAGCACACAGCTGTGCCCCAGATGTTGCTCCAATTACCTTACAAGCCAACCACTGTGCAGAGCTTGGAGTGGAAACCTTAACAAACCTTGAAGTCAGTGGAAATTTTTTCCCCACTTAATATTTAATGCAAATTCTAGAAACAGTCCAAGGGAATATTCCTCTGCCTCCCCTTGCCATGTGAGATCCAGACATTGATCCCCTGGGATCCTCTGGGCTCTGAACCCTATTTTTGTGGCAGTGTTTAACCAGTACCCAGAAGTGCTTGAATCAAGAGGAGAAAGTATTTCTGCTGTGATCTTCCCTTCAGCATTTCCTCTTGGTCAGCAAATGGTGCACAAACCAGCATGAGAAAAATCTCAATGTCCCAACATTTATCCCAACCTTGGATCTGTCTCTTTATCACTAAATTATGCCCTGTACCAGTAGGCCAATCTTTTAAACTGAATAATCTTCCCAATGCTATGGATGAAAAAACATGGGATATCTTTCTAGTTTCTTTCATACTTTCATAACAGTCCTTCAGCTCTAAATTAGGCAGACTAAATCTGCATATTTGTTTGCACTTGCTGAACCACAAAGCCTCCTGTCAGCTCTGAATGCTCAGTTTGAAAGTCTAATCAAGCCTGATGTTTTAACAAGACACTCCACACAAGATTCTTGGAAAGGCGTTCCTCAATCCAGTGGATTATTGAATTAATTGTCAGTAGCAATGCCATTGCTGTGCACAGATGGGAAAGGGAAAGCAAAGCAGCTCAGTGACTTGGAACCCAGACAGACCCCTGGGGATATTAATGTCACCAAGTCCATGAAGGGATTATATGGATCAATAAAAATAGAAACAGTCAATGTTGTGTTGAAAAAGACAAAGAAGGTCAAGCATAACTTGATCAGGGCAATAGAGGGAAAGAGCACGAAGGGAATTGTAACACATTCATCAAGAACGAACAAATACCCTTAGATGAGTGATTTATCCTCCGATTTCTCTTTGTAAATTGCCCCGGTCCAACACTTGTTGTTCGTTTCTCTTCTCCCCTTTCCACCTCCCCGAAATTCCTATCAAAACACTTCAGCAAGTAATGCCCAGCCTTTAACCTGCACCCCAGCAGATTGTGCCAGAATGTAATATATGACATGGAAGAATCAGCCTGTTCTGAGAGGCTGTGGTAGGTTTCTGTGTCCCCCTTGGAAGAGGATGGCTCTTCAGATGAGTTATCCTTGGATTGCAAAGAGCCAATGTTTACAAACTGAAAGGAGCAATTAGCAGTAAATAGTCTTTTCTGAGTAAGGAGCTTTTATGCTCCTAAGAAGGAGGCTTAATTGAAGAGCAAGCAGTTGTTTTGTGCTCTAGGCCACTGGAGCCTGCTGGAGAGGGAGGAGTTCTTTTGTGTGATGTTTTATGTCACTTATTGTGCGAGGTGCTGGCTTTACTTGGCTCTTGCTAATCACAGAGTGGTTTGGGTTGGAAGGGACCTAAAAGTTGAGGTAGTTCCAATCCCTCTGCCATGGGCAGGGACACCATTAGGGTTCTTTATCTGTCAGGATTGTTTTGCAATATTCATTAAAAATTAGCTGCTCCAACCCTTCTTTTAGTTAATGACTAAAATTATCTTTTAGTTAATGACCCAGCTACTCTGGACATCAGTGGGGGATCAAAAATGCTGAGGCAGCTTTAGATGATCCACTGGGTCCCATCAGCAGAGTGGTGTGTCGGTGGTGGCCCCACACTTGCTGCAACACCCAGAGGGTCACCAGCAGCTACCGGGAGGACCCCATGGTTGCTGACCAGCACTGGGTGAAGAATTTGGAACAGCAGTGACCATAAGATGTGGACACCAGACAGGAGATTTTGCTCTGCTGTAGCCAGTCCTCCTCCTGCCCCACACACTTTTGGGGTTTAGCAATGCTCACAGCAGTCCCAGAGGAGGTGCAGCTCCCAGCTCCCATCCTGCTGTGCTTTCCCTGCACTCAGAAAGGCAGGAATGTCATCCAGTTTAAAGGATTGGCAGTTCTTGGCCTCGATGGACAGGCCAGAGTGGCTGCTAATCACACCTGAGGGTGGTGCAGGGTTATTGCAGCAGATCTCCTGACAAATTTCCCTCCAGGGTACTGGCAGGGTCCTGCGGTGATAATATCAACAACAGCAGCCAGACCATGTGTGAGTGCCTGTGGGCAGCCTGATTCTGCCTCCTCCCAGAGAGCTTTTCCTCTGTTGTGTGAATGTGTTTATGAAACCAGGATGTTGTTTCCTGTGTATTGAGTCTTTATATTTCCAAGAGCTGTGACTGACTGGGAGAAGAGCTGTCATTTCTCTATTACTGCCAACCTGTTCACACACACACACACACACACACACACTCACACAATCCTCTCTCCTGGGCAATGGTACAGCTGTTCTTTTATGTCTGATAATTGTTTTATTATTGTTATTCAGCTAACATGAAAATTGTGTGGCTGAAAATAAGCAGAAAGTTAAAGCAGAGAGTGTCTAGAGGACAGTGAGTGGATGGGAGAAAAAAAGAATTATTATACTAAAGTGTTCTTAGATGGTATTTACTGATTAAAGGATAAATCAGCACCAGCACACCTTGGTGATGCAGGAGTCGGAGTGCAAGTCCCTGGTCTAAATCTGACAGGAGAGTGATTTGAATTGCAGTCCCAAAGCTCCTGGGATAGACAGTGAACTATTGCTCCCTTAGTCAGACCCTTACTTGACCACACATTACAGCCCTGTTGAAATGCTGTGCTCATTTCCATAAAACACTGCTAGTTTCAAAGGGAAAATTTGAATTGCCAGGAATTTGTTGATCAAACCTTCTTAGGATCACATTAGTGTCTCTCAGAGCAATCTCTTCCATAGATCATTTCTCAATCTAATTTATTTTCTGATTTTATTTACCAAGTAAGAAGGGGTTTGATACGATTTGGTCCCACGTGTAAATATTATCAAGGCTGTGGCACAAACCAGAGTTCTGCAAATAGATATGTAAATATAGCAGAAATTGCTTCTTTCCTGCAGTTGAGAGGTATTTCACGTAGACAATTCATCACTCTCTCCTCATTGAACCTCTGACACATTAACCAAACTTCTGCAACACCACAAAATCCAGAAAGAAAACAGTGAAGTAAAACAGCTTTTAGGGTGGTCAAAGGAGCACAAGTTTGATGAGGAGCTGCTGAGGGAACTGGGAGGGCTCATCCTGGAGAAAAGAAGGCTCAGGAGAGACCTTGGAATTCTCTACAACTCCCTGGCAGAAGGGTTTGTCCAGGTGGGAGTCGGGTCCTTCTCCCCCATAACCAGTGACAGGATGAGATGAAACAGCCTCAAGTTGCTCCAGGGGGGATATTAGGAAAGAAATTATTCACCAAAGGGGCTGTCAAGAACTAGAAGAGGCTGCCCAGGGAAGTGGTGAAGTCACCAGCCCTGAAAGTGTTCAAAAGGTGTGTGGATGTGGCATTTGAAGGCCTGGTTTAGTGGTGACCTTGGTCAATGGTTGGATTTGATGATCTGGGAGGCCTTTTCCACTCAAATGATTCCATGATTCAGGAGACTGATGGTTTCTGGGATGGGAGTAGTGCCAAGGGCTGTGTGGTGGGATCACCACCAACAAACCCAAAGGCATTTACTCACCCACACAAAAATACACAAGAGGCCATATAAAAACATCTAATCAAGGAGAATTTACAGGTCCTGGTCATGTAAGTATTGTGTGTGCAGCCATGGTTTATGGCCTGAAAGGATATCATCTTGTGCTGAAATCTGGGGGACCTTGTGCCATTGAATTGCAGTCTTTCTGACAGTGCTCAAAGGGTTGTTTTCCACCCTGTGCATCCTTTTAAAAAGTGGATGTGGGAGACAGCTGGCTCAAGTTCCACACCCACCCACAACAGTAGCATTTTGCTGCCTCAGTGACAACAGTTGACAAGCCTAAATTGTGAAGTGCTTCAGGAACAGTGAAAAAGTTGAGATTGTTATGCTGAGAAAAACTTTATTCCCCTGCAGGAATGATGCATAAGCCAAAGGTTAGAACATTTTATTTCAGGGTGCATAGAGCTATGGATGTGACATGGAAATCAGGTTTTTTTTAGCAATACCAAAAATACAGTAGATTTGTTAATATGAAGAATCTTTAAACAGCAGAGCAGATTGAGTACATATGTTTTTTATTTTTGATCCTTTAAACTAGGAATATTCAACAGATGTTCAGCAAATATTTACTCCTGGTTTTAAATAAACCCTGGTTTATCCTGATATTCCTACAGTGTTTGCTTTGTGCATCAGTCCAGAGAATGAATATACTTGTCAGATCACATCTGTGAGTGATTCTCAGCCTGTTCCTTCTTTACAGGCATTTATTACGTAGGTTTGAACACAGGCATCAAAGTTCAGGATGTGTTGGGTAGCTGCTGTGCATTTTGTTTCCTTGCACAGGGAACAGAACTATTAGAATGGCTTTTCCTCAGGGAATAATTCTGTTTACAAATTTCAAATATGCTCTCTGCAAACACACTTGAGGACTAACCCAAATTGTTTTGTTCCCACAAGGACAGCAGATGATTTTATCTTTCTCTTTGACATTGGACTGTCCAGTTAGCCCCTCCTTTTTCACAGCTGCTTTACATTACTTCACCACCTCCTTGTAGCAGCCAGATACAGAAAAAAGAAATTATTTTTTACATGGTATCTGACACACAGAGAGACTATTGAACACAGAAAACACTATAGAAAATATTCCAGGTCAGTCATTCAGACTGTCCAGCTTCAGGTCACTCAAATTCCAATTTATCCCACAAGGAAAACTTGCTACAAGCTTCAGTGCAAGCTGGATCTCCTGCTCCTCATGCACTCCATGCTTCAAACCAGGGCTCATCACAGCTTCTTCCTCCCTCTGTACTCCACTGCCACTATGGCCAATTGGATATTTAAATCAGTCTCACTTGGCAAGAATTACTGGAACTGAACTGAATTTTAGAAGTTGCCTGCCAGAAGGCACTGGGAGACTTCTCTACTCACTGGCAGAATGACCAGCAAGATCCTTTGGAAGATTTCAAGTTCCCAAGGGTACTAGATCAGGCATAGGAACAAGTTTTGGAGAACTGACCTAAATCTCATCTTTTTTGAGGTCTGTGAACACCAGGCAATAGGATGGACAAGGTCAGAGGGTTCCTCAGAAGATAACATGCTTTGGGTGTTAAAATGGAATTGTTAACATTTATCAGCAAAGAAAAAGTTTAATGGGACTCTGAATTGACCATATTCTTTCCTTGAGAGGAATAGTGGAGGAGAAAGCCCCAAATATATTTTCTGTCCATGATGCAAAATTGTCTCTTATTGGAAAAGAAATTGGCTGTTCCCATCAGGGATCAGCGTGCACTCTGTGCCACTCCAGATTCCTGGGATCCACTTCAGGGAAAGACTGAAGGAAATGAGCCAAATACCCTTTCCAAGTCCTCATCTCAGATGGACAGAGCTGTGGTCAATGTGTAGAGCACAGGCCCAGGGATGGAAAGGAAGATGATCTTCTGTGACAAGCATCAAAAGGAAAAGCCTGGGCACTGCTGTCCTCCTTCATCTGTGTGTCCTCATTGTCACACATCATTTAATCTACACCCAGACAATGGCAGGAAATCTTCAACAGCATCAGGACCAAAAAGAATTCCTGGAAAGCTTTACAAACATCCTATGTAATAATGATACTTTACTGACAGACATTTCCAAGTTCTGACATCTAACCTGTTCTTCATTTGTGATCTGTGTGTTTGGTACTGTACAGTGCCATTTTTTCAATCAGAATGTCATGTAATATCACCTCAGCACCCTGAAATCTGCTAATTATACCACACAGCTGTATTAATAAACCAAACCTGGAAGAGTAAGCTGATAAAGAAACCATTGAGTTTGTCTACCCAGTCCTTACTGGGGTATTAACTCTTAGCACAGGCAGTGTATGAAACCTCTTTTCCTCCTCTTTCTTTGCAAGCTTAAATGTCAGGCACACAATTAAGATGGTTTAAAAAGTGACAGTGAGTGAGATTCTCAAGGCCAGATGACCACAGTGCCATTTGAGCTTTTGCCTGGTTTCTCTGCATTCATAATGGGAAGGAAGAGCTGCTTGCTGGGCATTATTCATCTCACCCTAAGTAGACTTTTAAAACATGACAGGTGACTTGTGCCCTACAAACTCTCATCTCTCTGAAATGACAGATGAAGCACCAGGTAATGTTCTCAGCTGTAGATACCCATTTTAGCTGCGTGGCTGCAGTGTGTGCTTACAGCCCGTGGGATGGAGGAACTAATTTATTTTGGTGCATGGCTGTCAATGAAGGGAGTCTGGAATAATTTGTCTCTCCTGCCATTTGCCCTGGGATAAGAACAAATGCAGAAACACCTCAGATGACTTTGATAGCCTATTAAGCCTCGACAACTTGATGGCATTTTTAAGTCCTCAGGATAAGTCATGAGAAGGGAATATGAAGAAAGGTCTTGTGTCCTGTATTCTCTTCAGGAAGGCTCTCTATGAGCTGTGTAGAACAGAAAGACAGTGTCAGCCAGCCAGGTAAGAGAACACCTTTGGAGCTGTTATTTTTTGCCCCAAATCACACATCAGCTGAAAAACGTATTTGGCCTTCCTCCAGAAAATAATAACATCCCTCCCTGATAAATCATGACTAAGGAGATATATTAATGTGTACTGGAGATAAAGAGTAGTTATAGCAACAGCTCTGTGGGCTGTAAAGGTGCCGTGTGAGCTGGGCTCCATCACAGAAAGTGTTTGTTGGACAGGAGGCACTGAGGAATCTGTTAATGATTCTGTTCTGACCTCCAGGCTGCCAGGAAAATGTGTTTGCAAGGTTTCCCTGGAGTTTCTTGCACAAATCTTGAGGTGCTGAACAGTTTTTCTACAAACATCTTGCCATGTATAGTCTGCAAACTAAAACATAAGCAATAAACAAGGGCAGAAAAAGTTCCATGAACTTTGCAAAGATTGTAGGGTGTGAAGATGGACTTATAAAATGCCATGAATTTCTGCTGCCTTAATTATCTCCTCCCTGGCTGCAAGGAGCCTCTCTATGCCTCCAGCCTGACCTCCTGCTTGGAGCAAACAAAATCACAAACATTAGATTAAATCAGATGTGGTGAGTCTTGGATGCTGAGCCAAGGATGGAAATCTGACAACTTCTCTGAGCAACCAGTTCCACTGCTCCCTTCCCTGCTGTTGGGAATGTCATACTCAGTGTCCAGCCTGAACTGCCCAAGCTGCATCTTGTGGTTGTTGCCTTTTATTATCTCCATGACCAGTGGTGAGAAGAGTTGGACTCCCATATCTCACTTACAGTGTCAGATCTCTCCTCCTATTTTTTTTTTGCTGGCAGCCACAGTGTCTCAATTTCCTTCCACACTCCTTCATCTGGGATATCTGGAGGACTGTGATACTGAGGAGGGTGATCCTGTGCCAACAGCAAACCTAATATGGATTATTAACAAATAATAATGATACAGAATAATTAAATTGATATTTATAAACAAAAAATAATTGTCATTCAGATGGACAAACCTGTCTAAGAAACTTTGCATTGTGGGGATGACTTGGACTTGCTGTACAGGAGCTGGAATAACTAGAGAGACCAGGTCAAGTTCCAAATTTAAGGTTTTGAGAGAAGAAACCTATAAATTAATTTCAATACTAGACCTTTCAAAATCTATGTCAGTGCTATTCTGTCTTTACTCTTGGATTTGTAAGTAGCCTTTACCAAAAGCCATATCAGATTGTGAGAGCTGATATAACTCAATAACCAGATCCCACTCTGTTCTTGCAGCAATATCCCAGCTACAATTTCATTTTCCTTGTAGTTGCACCATGTGTGCTCTACATCCCACGAACAAAAAAATCATCTCTGTCTGCATGTCTTGGGTTCACACCCACAATATTTCTCAGTCTCCTGATGAAATCTCTCCACACTTGTGCATCCTCCTCTCCAGATTTACTCTATTAAAACAAAGCCTAATGGGTCCAAAGATAATCAGATTTGATGTGCTGATCACATCCACCTTGCTGGAGTCCCTGCTGTTCTACTTTGCAGGATTTATGTTCTCCTCTGCTTCTTATCACTTAATTTCTTTTTAAGACAGGGACACCTGCCAGGAACAAGGAGGTGAGATGCCATTAGATTCACAAAATACCTTCTGCTGATATAATAGGTTACTCAGTAATTACCCTGGCTGAAATTAAAAAAAAAAAAAAAAAACCAAAACCAAAAAAACAAAACAAAAACAAGAACAAACACAAACAAACCAAAAGAACCCCAACCACATGGACAATTGATAATGGAGTTTTCTTTAGCCAGTTCTTTCTTTCTTTCTTTGTTTTTCTTTTTTACCCTGCTGTACTGATATGATCTCATGGAAACTTCAATGAAAAATCAGATTTTCAAGCCAGCAACTATTAAGTTCTCAACACCATGCTCAGGAGTGGGAAACAGAACCCACTCACACAAACTTTTTTCATGGACTTCCACGATGACATTTCCATGCAAAGTGGGTTCCACCTGTCTCAGAAAAAGCCAGGAATGGCAACTTCTCTGCTTAGCAATAACCCATGTGTTTTCTAGGTGGGAAAAGATGACCAGAGAGAGCTGTTGGCTTTGACATGGTTTCCTTGGAGTTTTACTCACATTACACTCACCTGAGCCAACAACAGCATGTGTGGCTCCAGCTTCTTTATCCATCTCAGGGCCTGGAGTGGGTGTGGGCTGATCAGGATATTGATGTTTGGTCCTCAATAACCATCTTCAAGGACAGGAACGCTCCTTGGGGGCTGGGGGAGAAAGCCAAGCACCTGCTCTGAGCAAGCAAAAGGAAGAATCTATTTATTGTTCCTTAAGTTTGCTGTCCCAAAGCAATTTTTCTCCTCTGGTAGGTTGTTCCCTCCTGCAGCAGAGCCACCAGTCTCTCCTAGGCCACTCAGGTTTGCTCTCCATGAGCACCAGGCACTCTCTCAATGAAGAACCCTGCCAAGTCCTGTTCCCTGACACACTGCACTGCTTTTCTCCAGATTCCCACACCTTGCTAAAGCCAGCTGCTCAGGCACCTTTGATGCACACCAGAGTATTTCAGATGCACTTCATCCCCAAAATCAGGACAACCTAACAACACAACACTCTGGTGCAGGGATAGAGAGGAAGCACCTGCCCTCAGCAGATACTCCAGGAATAACCAAGAGGCACAAAGTGTTCTCTGGAGCAATGAACAGAGGCTGGCGAAGACAGGAAAGTCAGCTGGGAGCTCCTGGTGTCTGTGCCACATAAATGATGATGGGTGGAAAATTCCCTCTCTAAGCAAAGACCAGTCTGTGGGCAAAAGTCTTTTCTGCCCCTCCCCACATGAGAAAAGGAGGGCACCAAATGTTGAACACTTCCAATCTCATGGTGATGGGCAGAGCTCACTTGAACACCCATTTGAAGCACTGACTGTCTCCTGGAAAAGCCAGGAAGGCAGAGTCTTTTTGTTCATGATTTTACTGCCTAATTTTGTCACAAAATGAACTTAGCACTGAAGCTCAGTGAAAGAAGAATAACCCCTTAAAATCTCAGATCTTTGCTTGTGGCTGAATACCATACCAATATCAATTCAAGGAATAGTAGGAAAGAAGGAAAAATGCAAACCTGTTGTTGCTTTTTTTTGCATCTGCATCTTGTCTGGGCTTCAGAGTCTTCATGGATGTTTTCTCCTAGCAGGTAAATAAAGAGACAGGAAACCTGGTCTGTTTTTAACTCTCCTCTGTATTCAAAAAAGCATCACCAACACACACAACATCCATCACTACCACTGTCATGAGGGGGGAGTCCAGCCCAGAACTCACCAATTATAACAGTTTGCTTAAATATTACCTGGCCCAAGCCCTTCAATACCTCTCTGTAGTCTTTAAACAAAATCCCCTCAAACTTTAAATCCAAAGCAGATTCTTCCACAGCACTAAAAGCAAAACCCAAGGATAAAGAGTGCATTATAGTGCAGACTTGCCTCCTGGAGTCTGGCATTCCTTCCCTCATTGCTATTCCTGCTTCAGAAGGGCCGAGGGGCTCTGATGAGATTCTGGAGCTCTTCTCAAGAGCACTGCATGGATTTTGAGAGAGGGCCAGCATGTGCTGACAGTTTTGACCCAAGACAAGCAAAATAGGCACGGAATGGGTAAGGAAATATTCCTAGTGAATGAGAGCTTTTCTTCTGCTCCTGTACTTGGGACTGGAGTGTCTGAGTCTCTTGAGTTTCTGAAGTTTTCCTCCACCACTGCTACTCCTCACAGACCTGTGGCCCTCTTCTCATTTTTAGTGCTTTCATATTTATCTTCAGGCAGAAGCAGATACTTATAAAGGGAAGAGAAAAGCAATCATTCCTGTGCTTCCTCACAGACTTTTGCAGCCCAGTTTGACAGAATTTTAACAGCACAGGCTATGCTCGTAGCTGGGGATCTCAAGCAGCAGCCACAGGTTATATCTCCCTGAGGGCAGGACAAACTTCATTTTCCCCTGAGTTTGTGGCATAGGAACAACTTAATCTGCTCACTTTGTTTTTAGAAGACAGCTGGGTCTGTCACACTCATTAAGGCACCATCAGTAGATCAGATGTTTTTAAAAGTAATTAGTGTTCTATGAAAATACACCATTAGAAAAAACCCTGAAGCACCCTGAGGTGCTAGATTGATTTACCAAAAATCTGGCCTTTTTTTTTTTTTTTCCAGAGAGAAGAAAAGATGTTTTAACACAGTGGAAACATCCAGTTCTAGCATTTTTTTGAATGAAATGTTTTGCTAGTTTTGGTTTGTATTTATTTACATTCCCATATACATAGGGCTTTTTTTTCCCCCAAATTCTACTTATAGGGATAATTTTAAAGCACCCATTTCCATCGAGAAATCTGGGAAAAACTGTGTAAACTGCCAGAATGTTGCTCAGTGACTGACACTTCCTTGTGCATTAAATCAATGAATTAAATAGCTTCAGAAAACAGTGCTTTATGCAGAAAGAAAAGCAAAAAATGAGGAGAAGATAAAATAAATTGAAGGAAACATGTTCCCCATTTCCAAATGTATTGGGATGGAGTCACCTACCACATACACAAATCAATGTTGCAGGCATACTCCTATTTAATGGATTATTAAAGTTATACAATTTCCTGAATTTTGTTATGAGACTTCACAAGAAGATCAGAAATGTCATAAAATGTAATAAAATATAGAACATAAATTGATCAGAGACTCATAATAATTTAGAGTAATTTAGATTGGAAATGAACCTCTGATGTCTCCAGTGTGACCTCCCACTGAAAGCAGTTTGGGTTCAAAGTCAGGTAGGACTGCCCAGAACATTTTCTAGCTGAGTTTTGGGTATTTGCAAGGATGGTGATTTTCATGTTTCATCTCCAGCTGGCTCCCTTTTTCCCCAGCAGATGCCTGATACTCCTGATTTCCAAGGCAGGAATTTATCAATGCCTTGTTTGCACCAGGCAATAGAAGCTTTGGCCTCTCAGGTGTGGACAAACCTTTGCTTCAGGACTGGAACTGTTCACACCCCTCAATGTTATTGAACTTCTGTTACATGTTCCTCTCCAGAGGTCTCCAAACACTCCACTAATATGGACACTGTAATTACAGATGGCTGTCTAACCAGCCATGGCTCTCCTTGGAAAGCATCTCCATTTCCTTCCCTGTTTCCATGGCAGGAATCAGAAGAAAAGAAGACAAAAATCATCTGCAGCAATTCACCAGAAGGTGCCCAGAACCTCACAAGTCCCATTTAGTGTTTTTGACTCTCAGGTTGCTGTCCCAAATGCCAGACAGCATCTCCCAAATAAAAGATGAACAACAATCCTAAATCTGATATATTAAGGCATTTAAATAAGTGCTCAAAAGCTTTGTTTAACCAGAAATAATAACCTGAAACTATACATAAAATATTCTGCCCACACTGGTGGAATAAAATAATTGATCCTGCCTCATTGTATGGAATTTGGAATTACCAACCAGTGAGTTAAGCTTATTTTATGATAAAAAGATGAAAAACATGACAGAAAAGCTCAGTGATGTGGTATGAAATAATAAATGGTTTTACTTCATAAAAAAACAGGGGGAGAAAAAGCAAACCACAGCGTTATGAAATTCTTCATTTAAAAGACCCATACCCAGAAAACAAAGAGCATTAGTTTTCAGGAATTAAATTAGGCAGAGACAGACAGATAAATATCTGCCTGTATAATTCCTTCCTGAACTGTGCCTGCCTCCAAATCTCAAAAAGACCCTTAAAAATTGCAAATGGATTTTCAGAGTTCAGAAACAGTAATTTTACTCTCAGATGGTGGGGAGTTATGTCAAATTGTTGTTTGTGGCAAGCAGTTTTTGGAGGATTGGGATATAACGAGCAAATAATCCAGTGATACCTGGTGTCACTGGTGTGATATTTCTGAGTGGACTCTCCCTGCAGGCTGAGGACCAGCAGCTGGAGACAAGGCATTGTTGTTAAGATGGTTTTAGGGAACTGAAAGTTTTAGGGAACTGTATTTTAGCCTGAAATGAGGATGTTGGGTGATGGAAATTGGACAATGTGAAACTGGAAAAGCAAAGCAGGAAAGGAGGAGTCAGTCTGGCCCATGAAACATATTTCCAAGAGCAAGATGACTCCTACAGCAATATAGTTATAAAATATGGATCTCTCCAGGAACTGGCCTTGGACACTGCTCACCCAGTAGCTGATCTTGGATCCTCTCCTCTCCAGCTGCCTCATGCACAGACACATAAAAAGCAACCAGGTCTCTCAGCAGACACCCAGACCTCGTGATTTGTCTGCCTGGGACCCCTTTGTCCCTCCAGCAGCCAACTCACCAGTCTCATGTCTCTCCCACATGTGGCCCAGATTTATTATGGCCCCAACACTGGCTTCCAAACCTCTGTGACCTGCCCCTTTATCCCACTGTTTTCCCATGCTTGTTCCTCCCCAAAATGCTCCCTTCCCCCCCCAATTCCTCCCTGTAATATCCCATAAGGGGCTCTTGTCTCCATCATCTGATGGGATGTGTGTCACCCTGGGGCTGAGGCTGTCCTGGGAGCCGCTGGACCAGCAGAGTCCTGGGATTGTTTCTCTGTGTAGGTTACTGGGATCTGTCACCCCCCCAATGTTTCTCTGTGCTGAGTGCAGAGTAAAAGCCATTAACCACAGGACCTAAAAAGGTTCCTTGAAATCGATTGTCTCCTTATCTGCCCTCAGTTACTTAAAATGACCCTCCTGGCTCTTCAGATTTGTGAGGGTTTTTTCCAACAATGAAATTTCTCTGTCTCTCCCTCCCATTTTATTGACTGCCACAGAAACACATTAAGCCCAGTTCGATTTCACGTGAGGACTCACATCCTTGAGATATCTGTATGGCAGACTTCTCGGAGCAAATTGCCTGAAAGCTGCTTCAAAAACCCAACCCACACCCCTAAAAAAACTGAGCTACCAAATACCTCAGATCTCCTGCTCTCAAAAACATTATTATTGTCTGTATGTTCTCCTTGGTCTGCAGACAAGCACTATACAGATGCTCAATTCCTGCATGTTGCCATCCATGTTTAGAGAAAGCTGCTTTTTTGATGAGGTTATAAATGATTTTATTCTTCAGCAAATGCTTATTTATTGACTTGTCTTCTTCATGCACCAGAAATCCCCCCCAGTCTCTCCCTGGAGAAACAAACATCTCCTCTTGTCATCGTAGTGATTCCTTTTTTAGGTTTCAACAGCCCCAAACTTGCATCCCCCTCGGCTCTAAATACCCACTTGTTCTTGCACAGGCTGCTGCCAGTGGGAAGAAGCTGGGAAATGTATGATTAATCTCACATCCCACATCTCACATGGAAATCAAGACAGTGTTGTTGCTTCCTACAGGCCTCTCTGGGGTAGTCAGACTGCAGCAACAAGCAAATAAAGCAGGGGAACCAGGCCATGTGCAGAAAAGTGGCTGGGGATGACCATGACATGGGAGCTAAGCTGTGAGACAATCAAGGCCAAATTTCCAAGGAAATCCTTGACTTTTTCTTCCTGAAACACAGTAGGTCTTCTAACAATCTTGGAAAAATCCCTAGAGCATCTCCAGCAGGATTTGGGACTGAGCAAAAGCTTTGGGTAGAGCAACATCTGACCAAGTTTTAAGCACTGTTACATGGTCTGGCTTTTGGGGGTTTTTTAATCCTTTACTACAGACTAGAACCTGGGGGCATATTTTCAAAAGTTCAGCCAGTATAGGATCACTTGAGGCATTTCAAGAAGAGAAGAGACACAGCCAAATAACCACCCATTTAGCTAAACCCTCATTAAATACTTTCTGCCCCTGGGCCTCAGTGAGATTCTAACACAACCCAAGCAGGAATGACTCGATCAGGGAACAAAATCCAATTCTATTTTTAAATTGATAATTGAAATAAGGCATCTCAGGTGGTTTGACAGGATTTGATATAAAACCTTTCCTCATGCTGGTTACCCACATCTCCACAGTCCCACCAGTTACCAAAGGGATGCACCTGGGGCAGCATAGTGTAAATCCTGGTCTGCCTTTATATCAAACAGCTGGACTCTTAAGAGAAGTGGTAAATAAAAATAAATGGACTGATAGGACATATAGTGAATCTGCTTAAGCTTTTACACCTTTTTTTCACCTCATTCCTACTTCTTGCCCATCAAATGCAACCAAACCCCAAACGTTTCTAATTCCAGAAGATGCAAATAGCCAGGATTTACTGTTTTTTAATTATGTAGTAATGATCCCCATTGCCTTTGATTTGCTCTCCTTTCTGGACTTCTCTCCTTCACTCTGCTGTCAACCGTGTGCCAGACTCACGAAATGTGGTTGGAATTTATTCCTTCTAAAAAGTATCAGACCAGCACTGAAACCCATCTGGGCTCAGCCTGTGGCTCCACTCCTGGCTTTCTGTGCAGGCTTGGCAGATCTCTCAGCTTTTCTTTATCAGCTTCCCCTTATCAGGCCTGCTGGCCACGATTACAAGAGCTGGGAGACAGGAGACACCTCTCACTGTGTTTCAGCCACACGTGGGACCATGACCCTGATAAAAAAACTTGACCAGCTTTTGTAGTGCACAAAATACAAAATTTTCTACACCAATGAGGGCTGTTGGCTTAAGGACGGAGATTTTCTCCTCATCTTGAATAACTCAAGCCATTTTCCTCGGGTCATTTATCTCTTTTGGAGATCACATAACACGGGTCAGGAAAGAAAAGTAATTTTGGATTCCCTCTGAAACAGAGGAGGATTTGGAAAGGATATGGGGCCTTCATCCTGATACTTTCTCAGAGGGAAATATGAGTGCTGTCTGTTTTCCATGGGGTCACAGATGCTCTGAGGTTAGGATTGCCAAGAGAGTCTATAGGAACTGTGCACTCATTAAATTTCCAGTATTATTAAATTTGTGGATGCTGTGGAAGTGTCTCAGCTGGGTTTGAAAGACCTTGGTTTGACAGTGAAAGCTGACACTACTCACAAGGGAGGACATCAACCTCCCCCACCACAAGACTGAACTCTAGTTTTTGTTGGCTAGACCACTGAGTTTAATTAAAACCTGTTTTTAAGCTCCATAATTTATGAGGTTTGTCTCCTTCAATTAGTGACACATGAAACCTGAGGATGAGGCCTGGGAGAGGCCATGAGGAAGGGAATGGTACAATCTAGGAAAGAGCAGGGCTTTTTCTGCTGTAGATGCAAGGATAAATCATAATGTACAAATAATAAGGCAACGCAGAATCACAGCTCTTGGCAAATGTGCACATTCTAACAGCTTCAGTGAGCTGCAGATGGACACCAGCCCAAGCTGAGTTGCTTTTCTCCATTAAAATACAAAGCCTGTACTCTACATTCCTCTATTTTGCCTTTCTCTCTCTGTTACAAAGTCAAATTAGCATCTTCTTTACTATTCTAAGTTACATTCACCACTTCAAGTTTAAAATATATGGGATAACTGATCTTTGAGTAGATGTCTGTGCATACAGATATATATTATTATGGGACATTCCTATTTTTCAGCTTCACTTTGCAAGCACTAAAATCAGATGTACATTCCTCATTCCTTAATTTGGATCGTTACTGGCAGTCTTACATCTTTTTATTAAAATTTACTTCCAGATCATGGAACATTGGCTAATCACCAAGCTGCTTGTACTTAATAAATCATCTCAACTTATAGCTGGAGATGTGTTTTTTAAAGCAGATTTTAGCCTCAATAGTGAAGTTTGTCTAATTAGCTGTGTTCCTGTTCCTTTGTTAAAAGGAGCAGAATGAAGGGCAAGAGGAAATGGCCTCAAGTTGTGCCAGGGAAGGTTGAGATTGGATATTAGGGGAAAATTTCTTTACTGAAAGGGTGGTGGTCAGGCATTGGAACAGGGGGCCCAGGGGAGAGGTGGAATCAGCAACTCTGGAAGTGTTAAGAATTGTGCACATTTTGGGGACAGGGTTTAGTGGTGGACTGGGCAGTGCTGGGTTAATGGTTGGACTTGATGATCTTAGAGAGTTTGTCCAATCTCAGCCATTCTTTGATTCTGTGAATGGTGAGGCTTTCAATTTGCACTTGAGAAAAATTTGAGGCCTGATCCTACACTCAGGTGAGCTGTTCCCCCACTGAGAAAGCATTTCTTCAGGGATCTGTGAATTCCCTTCTGTAGAGAGCTGCTTGGCTTTGATAGGTTTATTGTAAATCTTCCCTTCCTCCAACAGCCAAAAATCCTCTTTCACGATGGGTGGAAACTTGACATTAGGGGGCTAAAAGAGATTAATTTTAATGTTTAAAGCAAATCCACCTCTGATGTGGTGTGAGGCCAGCATATGCCTTACACTCTTGGTGCAGAAGTTACCACGCAGATCACAACCCTGAAGTTCCCCCAAATTTAGACTTGCTCTTACTCCTGTATTTTTTGAACATGCCTGTTCTCTTGTCTTTTAGTTCCAGGACACATGTTGACCTAAGAAGATAATACAAGGAGGAAAAAACAGTATTTAAGAGAACACCAAATTCCAGGGCTTACATGGAGATACCCCACTGCAGAAATAATTTTTGCTAAGCAGATGCAGTTTAGAAACGTGGCCTTATTATAAGGGATCACAGCTATTCCCTGCACAGTTTAGCAGCCACATTTGTCTTGACCCGATATTTCACATTTTACCCACATCGTGCTGGGAATTCAGAAGAAGGGTGAGAGGGGGTAGAAATCCCTCTCTGTGTTCACAGTTCATTATACATTCAAAATTCCTTTGAAAGTCTCTCACACTGAATAATAAGTTGCCAAGCTCTCCCAGTGCTCCCTGTCTCTGAGGCCACAGTACAAATCGTTTCCCAGTAATTATGGAGGCAAAAAAATGAGAAGAAATTAATTATACCAACTTAAAAACTCCAGAATGACCTTGAAAAAAAACTTTAAAGGTCATCCAGGATGGTCTCCTTGTTGTCCTGTATTGGATCCCACCCTTGTTTTGTCTCAGAGGAATAGCCCAGTCTTTTTCTCAGTGTTTCTTATGAAGATGGGGCTGAAGACATTGGCTGTTTGGGTTCAGCACATGCTGAACAGAATTTACAGCCAGTAATGGGAGTATGGTGGGGGTGCTGGGGAGCTTTCTAAGCAGCATCTGCCTCATGGATGGGCCCTTCCTCTGTTCCTGACCTACAAACTTTCATCCACCCATTGCTGCCCTCACAGCAGGGCCATGTGCCCTGTTTTGGCAGAACAAAAATATCCAAGTTGCTTTGCAGGTAAATCTCTGGTGTGTTGTGCCACCACGTCAGGCACAAGAGGCAGGTGGCTGTCTCAGGCCAAGGGCAGTGACCTGAACAAGAAACAGAGCTGATTTTCAGGATCTGCACTGTCCCATCCAGGCAGAGCAGAAGGATCCTCCTCTGGTTTGGGGCTTACAGGAGGGGAGGGTTTGGATTCACCTGTGACATCCCAAATCTGCTGGAAGTGTCCAGAGAAGGGAAATGGAGCTGGGGAAGGGGCTGGAGCACCAGGAGCAGCTGAGGGAGCTGGGGGGGCTCAGCCTGGAGCAAAGGAGGCTCAGGGGGCCCTGCTGGCTCTGCACAACTCCTGAGAGGAGGGGCAGCCAGGGGGGTCGGGCTCTGCTCCCAGGGAACAGGACAGGACCAGATGAAGTGGCCTCAGGTTGTGCCAGGGGAGGTTTAGGTTGGATTTAGGAAAAATTCCTTCCCTGAAAGGTTGGTCAGTAATTGGAACAGGGTGCCCAGGGGAGTGGTGGAGCCACCATCCCTGAAGGTATTTGAAAGATGTGTAGATGTGGCACCTGGGGACGTGGTTTAGTGATGGAATTGGCAGTGCTGGGTTAATGGTTAGACTCAGTGATCTCAGAGGTCTTTTCCAACCTAAATTATTCTATGAATCCATGATTCTAAATAATTGTTCTCATATTTTTAAGAAAGAAGCTTTCATTTGTTTCCTCAGTGTTACTCAAGGCAGGAAGACCCTTTGCTGCAGCCACAGAAATGGGCACAGGGTGTTTTCACACAACAAGTTCCACCTCTTTAATAGATCCCTGATAATGTCAATAAATCTCCACAGCCAAACATGAACTGTCAGATTAAAAATTTGCACATTGGCCAGCATGAAACTGTCTTCTCTGTGGTTGTGGGTGAGTGAAGAACTCTACAACACATAACCAAAATAACACATTCAGAAGTGACAGAAAGGAACAATTTTCCATTTGGTGAATATGTAGCTGCGGGAAACCAGTTGCAACAGAAGACACAGAGGGCAGGAATAAAGGAAGATTCAAGGAGGCACATGGAATATCCTGCAGTATTACTGATATTGCATCTTTTTTAAGATGATACAGCAAATCTGAGGGTGAGGTAATGAGGATGTGAGCAGATTATCTGATATCTGCTTATCCCAGGACAAGGCCTGGGCCCTGCTCACAAAACAACTGGTGATAGTCTTTGAGAGAGGCTTCTGGTGCTGGGATCCCAGCTCACAGCCCAAACTACTCACTTCCCCCACATTCTCCAACCTGTAAGCATGGAGTACCCAAGGCAGAGCTTGCTCCATCCCTTCCATGCTCACCTTCATGGTGCCAAAAGCTGGGCAAAAGCAGAAGTTCTTCACACAAACCTGGAATCTGAGAGGCTCTGGGAGTCCCACAGCAGTTCTGGGGCTCATCTGCCAGGGCTGCAGTGGTGTCTCACCAAATCCTAAGGATTCACTTGGATCCTAAATGGGGTCATTTAGGTCACAGGATCAGCAAGAACCTGAAGTGGGTCATTTAGGTTCAAAATTAAGCTGTCGGTCACAGCAGGAGATTCAGAGGGAGGAAAATGCCCATTGCCACATGGACAAAAAGCATGAAACTCAAGGCAGAGGCTGTGCCAAACCAGAGGCAAAGAGGGCAGCCAACAAGGCACAGCAGTGGGACCCAGCACCTCTTGCTTTTCCAGGCAACTCTCACTTCTAATATTCCACCTTCACCGTTTCCCCCACCATCTCATTTTGAGCTGCTATGTGCGACATCCTTTCTGATGATTTGACATCCTTCCTGGTGATTGACTTGAGCTATTCTTATTTTATCAAATTAAAGGAGACAGAAAATACAACAAGAATTAACCATCACTCCTTGCAGAAGGCTAAAAGAGGCTTCCTCTAGGAACCTCTGAAAAATAAGTGTATAAAGTCACTAAAATGGGGCAAAAGATGTGTTGATTGACAAAGGGCTTTTGTTCTCTTTGGTACAACAAAGCATTTCATTTTTTCATCATAGAACAGTCAAATACCTCACAAATGTCAGCAGTGTTAAATTAATCTTTTGTTGTTTCCTTTCTTATTGTAGCTGGTGCTTTTTCAGGCACAGGTGGCTCTGCCTTTTCCAGAATTTTAGAGAGGCTGAGAATCAATATGGATGAAGCCACCAGGTTTTGGTGAAGAGGGGCAGGGCAGAGTTCAGTTTAAAGACAAAAACCATGACATATAATTTGTCCTCAAGGAGAAAGAACAGTCCTTGGTTCTGCTTAGCCTGGGCCCCCCAGTTCCAGCCAGGTGGGAAATGGTCCTTGGGGCTTCCCATGGCCCAGCTCACAGCAGCCCCTGGGCTGGGTTTTCTCTAACCCACATTTCTCATCCTGACCACCCATATTTAAGCCTTGTGACAACTTTCAAGCACCTCAAGAAGAAAGTTTTGAACTTTTCAACATTTTTTACGTCAAGGTTGAGAGGTGGAGAGGGACTGGAGATTTCTGTGTGGCAGAAGAACAACCCATGACCTTCAAACTCGTTTGATAGCACCAATTACTTTAGTTTTTTCCTCTCTGGAATGATCTATTTTATATAGCAAATTGCTTCAGAATACTTATTTTCCAGAAGTCTTGTGAGTAAGTCTTATTTTTTAAAAGTCAGACAGGCATTTACGAATGTGAGTTCTACTGAATATCAAAAAGATTTGAGACTCACTTCAGTACACTTTAATGTCTAAGTTTAAAGCTGTACTTTATGGCATTAATTCTACCACTTAGATTCTTGGAGTTGTATCTTGCTCTGGGAGCACTCACAGCAAGACCCAGCGGTTACAGAAGCAGTGATGAATTATTTTCTGTGATGTAAATGGTACAGAATTGGGCTGCATGTGTCCAAATTCATGGGCTTTTATAAAAATACGAGTTGAATATTGACATCCAAGTTTTAAAATAATGATCAAGCATAGCAGGAAACACAAAAATCATAGATTGAGTACAAAGAATCCATTAAGAATCCAAGTACAAAGAATCCATAAACAGCAAACAAATAATATTATGACATTATTTAAACAATGTACCAGAGTGAAAAACTACAGTAAATGCATTTTGACCTTCATCATACATCTCTCAGTCCAAAAGGAAACACTTCACTAAGTGTTTATGTGTTAAATTTCACTTCTCCCTGCTGAGGGAAACAAAAATGCCAGCCAATAACTCAATAAGCTGTACTTACAGAAAGCAGTTTTGAATAGAATAAATCATTAATTTTTCAAAGTAGAAGCTTAAATTATCTGAATTTTAGTTTTAATTTGTCTCAGTAAAAATAAATCAGATATCCAGTGAGGACAAGTGACAGGTGAGACCTGAGCAGCACCAACAATCGTTCTGTAAAGACTTGCAGCTTTTAAGTTTAAGATTCAGGGAGTTGACTGAGGCTGTGGACAAGAAGAGAGTAACCATAAAGGATGATCTCCCACCTCCAGCTACCATTAACCATATACATTTTTTGCATTTACTCATCCAGCCACTCCTTCCCTCTGCAGCCACCACACCCCAGGGCAGGGGCGAGCTGTGGGAGATGCCTTCAGGAGGTGCCTCTCTCTCTTGCTGGCCTTAGAAAGCCTAAGCAGGCAGATCAGACCCCAGTCCTGGAATTGCAGGGTGTTAATACAATTTATGTTCACAATATCATACTGTAAATTCATATTTGTTTCTACTGTTGCAATTTGTTGACCTTTTCCACTGATGGCCTGGGCCAGACCCTGCAGTGCTGCTCACTCCATCCCAGGAAAACCTGACTGGTTACATCTGGAATTCTAATGCAGAGCTGGCAGGAGTGTGGATGTTTCAGCTCAGGGGATAAGCACAGAGATGCAGGATTTAAATTTTTTTTTTTCCAACCAGCTGAAATGAAGAAGTGAACAGGAAGTCAAAAATAATTTGAGCTCATTTTGAATAATTTCATTTGAACTGAAATTAAGTGTTCCTCGAGTGTAAGGGGCTTAAACCAATTATCTTTTAGGTCATTTTTCAATTTAAAGCACTGCTCTCAAAATGAAATAGCAGAAATTTTTGTTTAGCAAATCTGAGAGCAACACTTTACTCTGTGCTTTTTTCAAAGATTTTTTCAGCCCAAAGTTATTTGCCCAATTTGGCCAAGAACCAGACCCAGGTTTAGTCTCTCTGAACTTTATTTTCCAATAAATTCACTGCCTAGTTTACTAAAATATTTGCAAGACCTAAAGCCACTTGTCTCTTTCCTAACACTCACAGTAATTATGGTTCATACAGAGCGTTACTAAAGCACTTAAGGGCTTGTTTATGAAAACATAAATGAGTTGTAAATTCAGCGGGTGCAATGGCTTGGGAAAAGTGAAATAAAAATACCCCAACAGCTCATTGTTAATGCTCAGCATCCTCTGATGAATGTTAACTTAAAAGCAATCTGCTCCAGCTCAGTGTTTCTTCGAGTGGAAAGTGTGAGCAGACCTTTTTGCTCCTACACTGTGTTTTCTCGAGGGCTATAAAATTGCAATTTATCTCCAGGATAAACCCAATCTCTGAAAAAAAAAAATTTCTTAGTCCCTTCTTTATACCAGTTATTAATACTTCTTACTAAGCTGTCAGCTGCAGCCTGCTGAGCAATCAATAATTACAGCTCTCTTTACACATCCAACAATAAGCCTCAGTAATGAATGGCAGTAGCAAAGGTTGCTGTCACTTGAGAACTCCCCTCTGAATTTGGTTTAAATATTGTAATTCCATCTGCTCCCTCTCCTTCTCATGCATTTCTGTGGCTCAGGGTGATGTGCTGGAATCCAGGCAGTGACTTACGTGTTATTGATGAGAGCAATTATGGAGAGGGAAAATATATTTCAATTCCTTTCTGAAATATTTTAGTGGACACCAATGCAGGCAGAAGGAAAAGATGTCCCAGTGTTTTCATAAAGGCACGAAAGGAAGTAGAAATGGTGCCTAAATTAGACAGTTGCCCACGGAGGTTATCCTAATTAATATGAGTGATTTGCTCTGAATCAGCTCACGCAGTAATTGCTGCTGAGTCCCGAAAGCCAAAGGGATTGCTCATGGCTGAGCAATACACAGGTGATTTCAGTCTCCAGGAGATTTGAGTCATTCCTCCCTGCACTGAAATCAAATCTTTTCACAGAAGGAGGAGCATCTGTTTGAAGTTCAGGGGCTGGAGAAGGCACTGGGATGCCTGGATTGCTGACATCCATCCTTTTAACAGACAGGACTGACTGCATGGACTTGGTGTGAAGCTGATATCTGTCAGTGAATGACATTCTCTACCATCTCTGTTCTCCTGTTGCCAGCAAGTGAAAACAGACAAGCTCAACCACTAAATATAAAATCAGTCCACAACTACAGGGCAGTTAATAGTGCTGCCTGAAGTCATATTGTAAAGGTTTTTCCTAACTGGGAAATGTGTTCTGCAAAATCACCTTGTTCTCGGTGACATTGGTACTGATCATTTCTCAGGAAAAAAAGGAACATCTCACTTTATTTTCTATTTTGTTCAATACCACTTGTTTCCTTCTTTGCTCCAAGAAAGACCTTCAGGCACCCGTCTCACACTGCCTCGTGTGGGGTCTGACCAGCCAAAAGCAGACAGGGCTCCTCCAAACCACATGGGAAAGGTCTGTGCCTTTGCCTTTGAAGCCTCCCTGTTTATCATGTCAGATGGAGCTGATTCTATATTAAACTTCTGAAGGTTTCTGTTCTGATGGAGGGGAGGAGTGGAGCCTTGTTGTGTCATCTGGGAGCAGCACAGACAAATGGAACTGCATGGTTTGGCCTCAGAAATGGTGGCACTCTGTTGAAATTCCCTGCTCCAATACAAATGCTACCCAAGTTGAACCCATGCCTGTGGTGAGACCCTGATCCTGGGAGAGAAGGAATGAAAAGAGCAACATGCTTTGCAGACAAGAGCTGGGCAAAGTACTACTCATTAAAACAACCTAGCAAATGACATAGCAATGGAAATGGGTATCTTCTCTCTGAACAATGCAATTCCTCTATGGAAATAAGGATAATGACTTTCTCATACATTCTAAGCATGTGTGTAGAGTGATGCACCCTGCAGGGAAGGGCCCTGCAATGATCCATTAAGGTAATAAACCAGGATAAGGAAATGAAGCCAAAGAGCAACGAGGATGAGCACCAAAACAAGAGCAAGCAGTGCCATGGAGACAATGGTTGTGCCTGTAGAGTACACCAGCAGAGGAATGGGGTGGTAGGGACAGAATCACAGAATCCCAGAAGGGTTTGGGTTGGAAGATCTTCCAGTTCCAACCCCCTGCCAAGGGCAGGGACACCTTTCACTAGACCAGGTCACTCAGAGCCCCATGAACCTATCCTTGAACACTTGCAGGGCTAGGGAGTCCACAACCTCTCTGTACAACCTGTTCCTGCCCAGAACATTTGGTACAAGGATGGCTCCAGCGCATCCTGTAGGTCAGCCAAGCCTCAACCAAAATTAGTGAATGTTTAAACCCTCAGCATTTTCTTCTTGTAGCAGTTAAAGCTCCTGTATTCAGAAGCACCTGCAATAAAACAGGGCAGGGCAATGAATTTAAGACACATTTTGCTCACACAGCTCAACTTGAATATATTTACACTTTCAGAATTAAAAGCTTTTCATTTCTCGCCTCAGTTTTAGCATGTTTTCTGTAGTGAATTTATGGCTGTGAGATTGCCTTAGCTCAGAATTGCTGGGAGTGAAAAGCAAAGCTCTCTATTCCAGCCAGTGCCATGAATAATGTGTGCATGTGCTCTCACATACACCCATGTGTGCTGTTGTCATTTTTGTACATTCTGAGATTTATGGAATGTAAAATGCAATCCCCGAATGCTGGCAATTCTCACCAAGAATAAAATTCAAGAGTGAAAAATGTATGGGAATGTCAAAGAACAGCAAGATCTTTATCAGGAAACACATTCAGGAAATATAAGTCGGTCACCTCTTTGGAGGTTTAATTTTAGGAACCCAGAATCATCACTTCTCTGTCAACCCTAGAAGTTGCCTCTTTTTTTCCTGGTAAAAATGGAGAGCACACATCCACACACATGATCACAGAACTGCTGTAAGGCAGGATTTCCAATAAACACCACAAAGCAAGCTTTTCCCAACATCTGTGGTACCCAGTTACACCACAATCCTTTTGGGATCTGAAGTGATACCAGGTGCCTACTCAAGCACACTGCAAGAGGCTTAATGTTTGCCACAATTCCTGTTCTTAATATAAATGTTGTGCAACTACAAATAGCAGGTGTGTGAGAATGAAAGGTTGCTTTTAGTGGGAGCCAAGATGTGGCTGCTTTAAAAACAGAACTCAGCTTGCTCAGGAGAATGAAGTACAAAGCATGGAGGGACTGTGAGCTACCCTGTTGGCATCAGAGTCAGGTCAAAGCAAAACTCTTTCACAGACACAATCTGTAACCTCAGACAAATAATTTAATTTATATGTATGTTACATCTAAATATTTTTTAACCTAAATAGTTTAATTTCTATGTATGTTATTTCTAAATAATTTTTAACCCAGCTGCTCTCTGTCTGGACATCTATGAAACCATGAGTTTTCCATCTGTGAAACAGAGAGAGGGATCATTCCATCTTCCACATTGTCTTGGACACACAAAAAACACCCCAAAAAAGCATTCAGGGTCTCAGTTCCCAGTCAGAACCTTTGTCTTAGGATCTGCAGGGCTGGGGTTTGAGGTTTCAGTCATCCAAGGCGTAATGTGGCTGTTCCTTCATCAATACATGTAGGATCCAGCTCTTGGACAAGGGGATTGGAACTGGATGATCTTTAAGGTCCCTTCCAACCCAAACCACTCTGTGGTTCTGTGACCCCACCAGAATATGAGCAAAGCACAACAGGGAGGGATTTGTTCCTTTTCTAGACTTTGTCTGTCTGTGTTAATATGTGAAACCAATGTGTAGAGAGAACAGGGTTCAGTCTGTAGAGGCTGGATGCTGTAGGAAAATCCAATGGGAAATCCCAAGATGATATCCAGGGAGAAGGCACGCTGGGATAAATCACAGTTACACATCTCAGCTATTCTTGGTCACATCACAGTGTCTGACAGGAGAGATGCAATACAACACTTTTTTCTCTTTAAACCAACATCTTTTAAATTTTCTTGGAGAAACAATCAAGAGCTGCAAACATGATGTATTTTTAGCAATTTTCAGTGAGGACATCAATTAAGGCAGGACAGTGTCATTATAACATGTAACTAAAAAGCCTGACAAAAGCATAACTCCAGCCAATCACAATTTACTTTCAAATACACACATTTCCTAGTAAATAGATACCTGTTTCCTTCAAAGATCTATCTCATATATGTCCCATGCATAGCATGAGCTATTAGGCTGAACTTGGGGCCAAATGTTCAATCTTTGGGTTCCTAAAGTTCAATGGATGAACTAAAAACTAAATATTTGAGACACCACTGGCACTCACAGGTGCTTGAGGAACCAATTCTTTCAGATTTAAAAGCGTTTTAACAAGTGGGGGACAGTAAAATATTAAAGTGGAAAAAAATGCTCTAAGTGATGCTCCTTTTCCTACCTCTGATCTCTCAGCCCTCCATTCTGAGTCCAGTCTCAGATCCCCCAGCACTGGCTCCATCCCACCTCTTGCTCCAATCCCTAATTCTACAATATCATGGATTTTCCATCCAGCCAACAGCTTTAATCAGCCTCTGAAATTACCAGAAAGACCTATAAAACAGGAAGATGTTAAATGCTAATATCCAACACTTGCTATCCTTCTCTCAATAGGTCAAGACTTCCTGAAATTGCTGCTTCCTCCAAGGAAACCAAGAGGAGGGGCAGAGAGCCACGGACAGAGTTTCTCACCCATCTCCAGCTCCCTGCCTCTGACTCTCTGAATCAGTGATGTTTGCTAATCTGGCCATATCAATGTTTTATATTCCTGCTGGAACCTGTCACTCTTTCAGCCTGAAAATAGCTTGACCCAGTTCAGTGGAACAATTCTACAGAGGATTTCAATGTTTCTTTAAATTTGCTGGATTTTTGTCCCCTTTAACTTGTTGAGTATTTTATGAGAGAGGGGCAGGATTCTTGTTTACTAGCAAGTAGATGCCCATGTTTTTGTTTTTGCTTTTTTTTAATAAAGGGTCTCTTTTTAGAGGTATTAATATCCTGTATTTGCCCAGACATACTTCTCACTATGCTGAACAAAGCCTTGAAGAATAATGTACATTTTTGTGTATGTGATTTCAAAATTGTTTTAAGAGAAGCCTTACCATGAAGATTCCTTTGTGAGCTGCTAATCTGTATTTAAATTGTAATTTTCATAATGGCCTGGAACCTTTAGTAGCAGATAAATTGTGAACTGCTTCATGTATGGGGTATCCTTTATATTTACTGATCTGAAGCACTATTATTTTAGATTCTTGGAAAGAAAGAAAATATCCAGAAACACTCCAAACTAAAAATAGACAGATCATTTTGCTATCAGACCCTCAGGGGCAGTATAAGTGATTTTAGGAAAATCATACACATTACTGGAGGATGTAATCCTTTTTATTTATTCCTAGTTCATGCTTAGGGGGTCAGAGAATAGCAGGTCTGGCCCTGCACCAAGACATCCTGAGCAAACAGGACAGAGGGGGTGTCAACATGAGCTCCAGGACAAGCACTGGGCTTGAAGAAGAAGAATTTACTAGAAATTGAGATAAAAGAGCACTCAAGGTCTGTGTGGGATCTCACTTGTGTCACACAGCAAAAGGACAGTGAGCTCAGCCCAGCAGCATCTTTTGCCCAAGCTTTTACAACTGCTGCCCAAAAATCATATTGTTTTGCCAGCCAGCTTTCCAAGCAGCCTAGGCAGGTTCCAGAGGATGATTCAGAGCCTGGTGAACTCAGCAGAGAGGTAATCTTTAATTCTTTAATTTTGTGAGTGGTGCTGGGGAGCACTGGTGAGGGAGGGAGCACCACGGCGGCTGGGCTGGGGCTTGCTGGGGAGAGCAGCAGCCCCACGCTGCTCTGTGTGAATAAATCTACATGTCTAATTAATTTAGCACCAGTCTTGCCTGCCCACACGGTTCAGAATTTTTACCTGAGATGGAAAGAAACGATTCCACACTCCCTGTTGATTACTAACAACCCCTTGTGCTGCCAGTGGGCTCGATTTGTGAGGCCACAACGAAGGGTGTGGGTGTTTTGCTCTGAGCCAGTGTCAAACACAGCAACCCCCAGAGCACAGAAATGAGGAGCCTTGAAAAAAGAGATTGAAATAGAAGGAGCAGATTGCAGATAAATTCCACTTCATCTCTACGGAGGCAAAAAACCTGCTGATATAAAGCAAAGAAGATAATACCCAAGTGAGGACCTACATATTTCTTATCTAACAGACAGTTTTTTCCTCTTAATAGTCCCCTCATTCCTGACCTTAATTAACAGAAAATACTGTGCAGGCAGATGTAGGTGGACAGCAGAAAGGGTCTGGGTGTCAATAACAAACTTTTAGTCACAGCCCATCCTACAGGATTTTGAGGTCCTGTTTAGCCCAAGGCAGCAAACCACAGGCCTCAGAAAGAAGTCAAGAAAAACCACACAGTATTAGCAAGAAGTCGAGAAAAAATGTGGCCCAACTGGAAGTGTTCCAGAGTTGAGTGATGAGAATAAGCAGAGAGACAAAATGGGCATTTTGGAAAAACAAAGGAATTGCAGGGATTAGGTAAACAGAAAAATAAACGGAAAGGCTTCAAAATAACAGATAAAATAGTTACTTTGATAGGTTGGCCACAGCTTGGTCTCACTTCTGCATAGTTCTCCTAATTTTGCATGCTGGTTTGCTACATCTCTGTGTTGTAGTTCGGCCTCTCTCCTTTATTAAGAAGGAACCCTTCCCCAAGATCATGAAAGATAACCCAAAAATTGCGTACATCTCAGGGTCTTCTCCTCAGCTCCTTTCTGACAAGTCAAAAACGTCCTGCTCAGGATTTCCATCCACTTGGAGCTCTCTTTTTAAAGTTCTGGTCTCATCACTCAGGACTAGATTGGATCACTGTGCTCTGGTTCTGGGATGCTACACAGTGTGTGCTCTAAAAGCTCCCCTTCCGGCTGTGGTTTCTCATCTATAGTTTATTTGCATTGCAGAACTGATCTCTAATTACTGATTTAAATGCTTTTCGTAATCTGATGATGTTTTCCAGCTCCCCCCTTATAAAATACCTTAAAATGTTCAGTGCTTTCTGTTCCTGAGAACTGCTTTCACAGTGCTTAATATGAAATCATCTTCCAGTCAAACCACATGGACTCTTTGCATCTCATCAGAATTAATGTCTTCATCTTTAAACTTGAAACCTTGTCCATTTCCCCCCACCAAAAAAAGTCCAGTAAAAGAAAGCCTCTTTCCTTTGCTTACCTCACAGTACTCTGGCCAAACATTTTCCCAATATTGTAATGTCCTTTTTGGCCTCCAGCACAAGCCAGGATGGCTGCAGCAGGACATCTTCATTATCTGCTCAACCCATGAGGCTGTCCTGCAGACCTTTACAAATTATTCCAGATGCCTTTTGTCTCCTGAGATATTCCGTCATTTTAAGGCATATGAGGCAATGATTTAGAAATGCACTGATTTCTTTTCAAGACAACCCCCAAAATGACCTTTACATTTAATGTTTCAGTTTGTGGTGTGCATTAGCAGCAAATTATTTCCTCTCACTGCACAACAGTCCTTGGCCCTCTAAACTATCCTTTATGCCTACTTTAACCTCACTCTGGCAATGCAGAGGGAAGAACACATACAAGACAGCCTAACAAGCTGTCAGATTTTTAATTCATGCTGAAAAGTGGTAAGTGGAAGCTGGAAGCATTATTTCCACAGACTGAATGAGTGGAATTGAAACAAACCCATGCTGATAAACCCTCCACCAGAAATGACCTGAAAAGGGATTATTTCCAACCAGATATCAGGTTTGACCTTCAGCTTGGCAAATTGCCTGTGCTTTTCCCCTCCATCATCACCTTCCCCTCCACTCTGCATCACTTGCTCAAGGATGTGCATTTCAGTGTTCAAAGTACCTTCAGATCCCTGCCAAACCTCTGCCCACTGCCTTCTCAAGAAACGTGAGCAGCCCCAGGGAGTGCAGGAGCTGTTTCTGCCTCCTGGAAATCAGCAGAATTATTTCCACACATTATTCTGCTTTTCAAGGCAGCTTGGTTCCTCTGGCAGCCTCTCTGATGGGCTGATGTCCTGAGAAGGAAAATCAAGAAGTGGGACCTGGGCAGCCCAAGTTCCTCCAGGTTTGCAGGCTGTTTCTCTTGCACCATCCCACCACATCCCACCACAACCCACCAGAGGTCCCAGTGCTCCCCCACAGCACCAAGGCTGCAAGGACTCCAGAGCGACACAAGTGCCAGCTGGAAAGCCACAGACACTGAAAAGAAAGTGTTAAGCTGAAGAACTTCCCGCTTTTTTTCTCAGTGACCCTTTATTTGGGTTCCTCACCCTCAGGTGCTAATTTTCACAATACTTGAAAGAAATTCTCTGTTAAATCTCATTATTTTCAAAAACTATTGGAAGGCAGACCAGTGGACACAGAGCCTTAAGAGGCTGAATTTGCCTAAGGACTCAGCTCAAATACCACTTTCACTCTGGCAATCCAATATCTGTTGCATTTAGATGGTGGCAAAGTGTGAAATTTCAACATATTTGAACAAGTCTGCCTGGAACTGAACAGTTTTAAAAACATTTTGGCTTGTGTGTTTGGCCTTTTCCTGACCCATGTGCCATGTGGAACCCTTGGCTTCAGCAGAGAGCAGAAGACAAGCCCACTGGACTAAAAAAATGGAAAGAAAATGCTGTATGAACATTTATATGGACTCAGAGGAAAGCATTCAAGGGATAAATGGCACTGAGGAGGATGTGGGTTCTTTCACAGTTGGGCAAACATATCAGGGATGCTCCTGATGTGTCTGGTCCTGCCTCTGTGTGCAGGGGTGGGGTGACAGGACAGGTTCATTCTACATTCCTACATTTCACCAGCTCCAAGTTTCAAAAGCAGCTGCTCAGCTCCTCTTTCCCCACTCCTGTGCTTCTATCAGCTCTTCTCTGTCAAGCTTTTCTCTGAATCTATGCCATCCTTGGATATCAAAAACACACCCTGTCCTCATTTTCATGCTTTGCTGCATAACCTCAATCTGTTAATGCTCTTTTCTGCTGCATCCTGAGACTGGAAACATCCACTCTTCTTCCCCATAAGACATAAATGTCTTTTACTGGGTTTTTCTCCTTGTGTAATCAAAAGATTACTCACCTGATGGGATAACCTGGACCTGCCATTCAAACCCTTCTCTTTGGACCTGGCTGTACTGAAGGCTTTACTCCTGTCATATCCTACACAAATAACATCTCCTGAGGAATGAAGTGGTTCAGTTTTACCCTTGGTGCTTGGCTCAGAGGACACACAGCATGACATTGACCAGATCAGTCTCTATGACCTAGTGCATCTTTATTAACAATCAAGGAAATTGGAAGCTTTTGTATTTTTGTGCAAAATCTAAAACAATTTTTGGCATAAGTACTTTAAGCTTATGCCCCAAGCAAGAGGTTGCTTTTGGAAATATAAAATATCTGGTGTAGTTAAAGTGACTATAGTGTGAACAAAACCAATCCTAGAATGGTTTGGGTTGGAAGGGACCTTAAAGATCATCCAGTTCCACCTCCCTGCCATGAAGGGACACCTTCCATTAGACCAGGTTGATCCATACCCTGATCAGGCTGCCCTTGAACAATTCCAGGGATGGGGTAGCCATACCTTTGCTGGGATCAAAGGATTGGTGCTTCTTATTCATATTTTAGTTTGGTTTTTGTTCTTCCCCATTTTACCTCTTTCAAGCACAGCCAGGTGGGAAAAGCTCATGTTGCTGCAGAAGTGCCCAGCACCTTGGAGTGCCTGAGCTGATGTGGTAATTACTTTTTCTGGCATTGTTGTCATGGTTTTTCCTTTCTTTTTTTATTTCCCCCTAGTGCTTTTATTGTATTCTGTGTACGGCTGCAATTACTGTACTGCTCAGCCTTGAATGGTAGACTATTAGATTCAAATCCTACTTACAGATGATTTAAATCACAGGGTTTTAAAGGTGCAGTTTATTCTTGTGATTAAGCTGTCATCATAACTTGTAAGTCACTTTGGGTCTGAGTTTATGCAATTTAGTATAAGTAGCATGTGCAAGTGAGGGCAGGCTCCACGCCTTTATATCAAAAATAGTGGCTGTCAGTGAGAACTCAGTTGCCTCTAACTCTGGTAGGCTGAAAATACTATGGGAATACTATGGAAAGAAAACAGTGAATTGAGTTTTCCTGCACAACTGCCCAGTGGGACATGTCTGGAGGAATGAGAAGGGAACTGTGTCTAACCACAGCTTGTGCACGGAGCAACACCGTGAGGCAAACACCACAGGGACTGCAGGAAGAAAGCAAGAAAGAGAAGAGTACAACGAATAAAAATATAATAAGTCAACAAAAAGCCACTCAGCAGAGACCACACTGTACATGGGTTTTCAGGAGACATGAGCTACTGTGCTAATTGCTGGGAAATGCCAAATCCAGTCACCTGGGAAAGGTGAGGCTGACGCAGCTCTCATCTCCAGGTCCAGCCTGTAGTGAGGCTGAGCTTGTGTTCCCCACAGGAGCACACACAGACCATTACAGGTGT
This sequence comes from Climacteris rufus, assembly GCA_013398175.1. NCBI lineage: Eukaryota > Metazoa > Chordata > Aves > Passeriformes > Climacteridae > Climacteris > Climacteris rufus. Next base: position 980,672 of record VZRZ01015299.1, on the reverse strand, counting down.
ATTACAGGGGTATTCCAGGGATATTACAGGTATGCACATATGGACATGCTCAGGCTGCTCAAAAAGGGCAGTGCAGACAGAAAACACAGCACTCACACAACGAAAACATCTGTGGTCTCACTCTGGCGCTCCTCTCACTACACTCTCCTTCAGGGGAGGTTTGGGTTGGATCTCAGGAAAAGGTTCTTCATGGAGAGGGTGGTGGGGCACTGCCCAGGCTCCTCAGGGAATGGGAATGGCCCCAAGGCTGCCAGAGCTCCAGGAGCATTTGGACAATGCTCTCAGGGATGCACAGGGTGGGACTGTTGGGGTGTCTGTGCAGGGCCAGGGGTTGAACTGGATGATCCTGGTGGGTCCCTTCCAACTCAGGATATTCTGTGATTCTATGATTCTAATCAGGATGGGAGTCTGTGCAATCTGTTTACACATAAATAGATAGCTAAAAATACATATTCACACATATATTTAGTTAGTAGAACACATATGCATAATGTGAATTCCTCCAGTTACTGGGCTCAGACACCAACTCTATCCATCAGTTTGTTCCTGGATCCCAGTCTCTCCTGTTGCTGTCGCCTGCCTTGATCTGAGCACAACTAATGAGGTGTTATCATAGAATCACAGAATGGTTTGGGTTGGAAGGGACCTTAAACACTGTCCAGTTCCCACCCCCTGTCATGGGCAGAGACATCTTCCACTATCCCAGGGTGCTCCAAGCCCTGTCCAACCTGGCCTTGTGATGACCATAAGATCACACTGGTACCAGATGTTGCCAAAATTGAAAGCTGCTTCTTTCTCTTTTCCTAGGACCTCCATCCCTTTTGAGGCACATTGATGGAAAAGTGTCCTGAGCAGCAATTTACACAACATGGAACAGGAATTTTATCCCTAGTCCTCTCAAAGGTAGCTGTCAGCATTCATGACCTTTTCTTTGCAATCAGTGCATGCCTCAGCTTTATCTGTGTTGTGATGCAATGTGAGAATTTAAAAGTTTTTAATTGTTCTTGTCAACAAATTTTACTACGGGTGCAGACCCTGCTTAGACATCTGCTGATGGTTGGATGTAGATGTTGCCACATCCTGAGCTGTGTAAAATTTGGTGGGATTTTGGCTAATCCTTTGGGTGGTACAGCTGGGACCTAAGCCAGGGAAGTTTCTTCTGCTCAGGGTGGCAAATTCAGCCTGGAAGAGGTGCTTCCACCTGCCCAACATCTGGATGCCCAGCTGGTGATGTCAGCAAGGGTTGGCTTTGGACACAGCGGGGACAGAGTTGCCTTCCTTGTTGTTCTGAAGTCTCTTTATGCAACTTTATGTGAGTCCCATCAGTAATTCATGGATTTTTCTGCTAACTTGCAAATTAGACAGTTATTAATCCCTGGAGATGTGCTGGGGTAAGGCTGTTATTGCTCTGGAAAGGTGAAAGTGAATGCTTGGCATTTATCTGGGTGACACAAATGTCACTGACACAACAAACTCCCCAGGGGCGCTGCAAGAATTTCCTTGACACGAGTCTGAAAAGGAAATAAAAATCTGTGTAGACACCAGGTATTGTCCCCAACCTCCTGCCTGTCCTAGACATACAATAGGACCAAACTCCTTCCACTCCTCATGCTGGCAAGGCTCTGAGCAGCTTGAAGGGTAGAGACCTTAAATTTGAGGTCATGCACGTGGCTGTAGAAAGGCTCTGCAGATCAGTGCTTATGCAACAAGGCTGTCATGTGCCCACCCCTTGCTTCCATGGAAAGGGAAGGAGAACACCACAGGAGCCAGCAGCAAGGTACTGCTGGTAGATACTCTGCAGGCATTTTTTGGTTGTAAGAGTGTCAGGAACACCTCCACCACTCCATCTGCCACTAGCAGTGTTTTAAGAATTTGATGCATCCCTTAGGGAAGGACATTAGAGGGGAAATGGCTGCTGAGTAGAAAGGTTTTAAAAGCTGGGTTTTAAACACAGAACCTGCAGACAGCTCAGTGGTTCATGCTTGGCTTTGTGCTTGAAAGCAGCCCACCCTGGGAGTGGCTTTATTCCGTATCACCCATTCCCAATGTTTGATGTTTAGCAGAGTTCTTCAAACCAGCCTGTGCACCAGGTTTTTATTAATCCTTCATTGGCTTGCTGTGCCAAATACTGACAGTTCATTAAAAATAACTGCTCCATGGAGAGCACAGGGCATTCCAAGAAGCCACAAAGGTAACTTTTATAATAAACCCTCAGCATGGGAGCAGCAAATGTCTCACCCAAAGTGCATGTGCTGGCAGAGCCCCCATGACCGAGCTCCTCAGCATCTCCTGCACATTTCTTCTTGCAACACAACTTGGGAATGGTGAAGAAAGTGCCTAAATTTCGTGTCAGCAGTCACACAGATGGTCTCTGTCAGGCCACAGGCTGCCCACAGTGTGTTTCCCTCTCACCTGCTACGTGGCAGCGAGACAGCGATGATACAGCCACAGGGAGGCTTTTAATTCAGGGTAACATATGAGCTCAGCCTCCTTGCTGAACACAGCACAGATGGGAAAGGCTCTACAGCATTTCTGCTCCAAAGGAAGTGTTTCCATGCATTTCCAGCCTAAGGACAGCATCCTAAACACACATAGTCTGATACACATTCCCTGTGAGAAGGGAACAGGTTTTGTAGAGTCCACAAAGAAACACAAGGGCACGACAGGAGGAAAGGGCCTCGAGTTGCACCACAGGAGGTTTAGATTGGCTCTTAGGAAAAAATTCTACACTGAAAGGGTGGTCAGGCATTGGAACATTCCCTGGGAAAGTGGTGGAATTGCCATCCATAGGAGTGTTCAAAATGAGTGTTACACTTGGGGGCATGGGTTAGTGGTGGACTTGGCAGTGCTGGGTTAACATTTAGACTCAATATTAACCAGAGGTCTTTTCCAGCCTTAATGATGCCATGATTCTGTGATAGATGGAATGCCAAGAAGAATGGCCCAGCTCATGTAAAGCACCCCCAGCAGTGACCCTGGGATCCTCCCATCACATGTGAATGCAGGTTAGGTGCAAGCAGCAACAGGAAACACAGGTTTAAACCAGAGACAGAGATTTTATCTGAATTTCCAGCACATAAACCCAAGACTGACTTGTGTGATGGTGTTCCCAGACAGGAACCACCTACTACACTTGTGTCCGTCCAGGTTGTAACACCAGGCAGATTTTTATCAGTGATATCTTTATGGGCTGAAGTTGAGGTCCTTTAATCACTAGGGATTTTTAAATCAAGGATAAGGAAAAAAAAAACCAAAATCCACTGAGTGTGGATGGGACATACAGAGGACACAGACCCATAAACTGAAAGGCGAAGTGTGAGCCATGGTGTGTCTGGAGGGAAGCGTGCAACAGTGGTCAGAGCCCTAAATTCTGGGATTTTAGATCTGAGAGACCACATAGTCAATAAATCCAAAGGGAAAGGAGCAAAGGGCTCTGGAAAACGTGAGCAGAGCAGACAGGATTGATTGGGATGTAGGGTCTGTCTGGGGTTCGTGCAAAATGAGGGGTTGAGCAAGGGATGACACACCAGCTGCTCACTTCAGGGAAGGACACAAATAGACATAGATCTGACTGGCATTAGCACCAGCCTTTACAAATGAGCAGTCCAAGCACTCTGCTGAAAGCCCAGCTCTCTATGGAATTTCAGTCCCTGTCCCTGCCAACAGCCCATCTTGCCTCTGGCTCTAAATGTGTAAGGCTCAAGGGAGCAGGTAACACATGGAAAATAAACTATTGCAGCAGTGGAACAAAGAGAGCAGCCAGTGCCATTTTCACCACTCTGTTCAGCACTCTGTGTTAAGTGGTCCCAAGGGATTTCTCCTTGCGTGAATCCCTCCAGACCCACTGGAACAGCAGCCCCTTGGGAAGATCAGCTCTGGGGATTTCACATGAATAGGCCATGTTCATTGGGAACAATCCAAGAACAATGTGTGATGTCAGCCTTGACAGCCACTTTTCCATCTACAGCACCAGAGTGTGCCACTCCAGGTCCCACTGCAGCCCTAAGGATGTTTTGGGAGGATTCCTTCCTTTGCCTTGGCACTGGCACAGGGAGAAGGAAAACGCTGGGAGGGAGGTGAGCCCGAGTGAGCTGGGACAGCAGCTGGCTCCAACACCCCACTGCTCTGTGACAGCACACTTTGCTGAGGTAATTTTCCATTGCCTGCACATCCAAAGGCAGATCCTCGCTCCAGTCTCCTCCACAGCTGCCTGAATCTGAAATTATGGTGAGCCTGAGATGACACTGAGAAAACACCAGTGTCCTTAAGAATATAACCCAGTCTAACCCATGCATCGTGCTGCCTTCCCTCCTTCCCTCTTAGGCATTATAATTTCATATTTACCTCTTATAATTTCATATTTACCTCTTCAGGACAAGAGGTGCCTGCTGAGAAGGCTGGACCCAAAATCATCAGGCTAAGGGAGAAACATTTGAGTGTTGTCAGCACCTGAAATGGTCTGGATGGGGTTTTATGCAATGAGCTTAGAGATGTGTATGTGTAGTCACACACAGCCTGTGCAGTCACCACACAACGTGGCAGTTCAAGGAGATGGATATTTATTTATAAAAGGTTGGGAAAGCCTGCCCAGCTTTGGTTTTCCTAAGCACAACTGGAGCCATGGGAGGCTGTGGCCTTTTAAAAGTTGAGAAGATGCACATCAGCTCCAGATGCTGCTGCAAGTCTGAGCTGTAACCTGGATTTACAAGATACCCTGGGATACTGAACTAAGGAGTAGGGAACAGAGTTGCAAACTTGACCCTGCAGCACATCTGAATTTAAAGACAAATGTATTTTCACCAGAAAACTCTTTTTTTTTTTTTTTTGGAACATGCATTTTCTAATTAATTTTTATTTCATCATATCTCACTGAGCTCCAGTTGGTTGTCTTTGGTACTGACAGTTTGCAAAGACATTTTGGAAGTAGATAAATCTCTTGCAGTTGGTTCTGAGACTGAAGAAGCAAGAAATAACTTCAAGCCAATTTTAGCTTTGAACAACTTTAAAAATGAGTGATTACTACAGATGAGACTTTTATGGTGGAGGAGAGGATTTGTGAACTCAGAGGGTTCTTACTATTTCTTCCTTGAAAATACATATATATAACCTTCAATTAACATTTTTATGACTTGATATTTGCTGACAGAGAATCAACTGACACAGTTCCGTGTATTCCAAAGAGCCTCGTTAGGACACATTCCTTCTCTGCACAATTTTAATGACACCACAACCGTGGTATTTAACTGCTGTATCTGCACAATCTGGATTAGGAACAGGATTTTCTGACATCAGCAAGTCCACTGGGGAGTTTCTGTGGAAATCAGTCCTGCTTAATGGGATGGGCAGGAAGATAAAGCTGAGAGAGAGAGAGAGAGAGAGAGAGAGAGAGAGAGAAAGAGGGAGAGACTGGAAGCAACCAAACTTTTGAGAGGAGTTACTGATGTTGAAGCCAGGGCAGGATATTGGTTGTGTCCATCCTGTCCTGACCCCACAGCCATCCTCAGTGCTGAAAAATGGGAGTTCATCATAAAAAAAAAAAAAACCCTTCATGCAAAAATCCTGCTCACATTATCCTAAATGGGCACATGCTGATGGAACAGGAGGGAAAAAACCAAAAAGTCAAGCACACACAACACACTTGGATCATCTCACTGAAGCCCAAGGACACTGGGGTCTGTGTAAGAAAACTGGCTCTTCCTTGGATGAAGACACATCCTATACCAACAGAGGTTCTGGGATAGCTTCCCCCAGCTCTCTGTGTGCAGGAAGTTTTCCTGGCTCTGATTTGCTGTTGGAATTGTTTATATGAGGGCACTTGGCACCAGGGAGATGTGGCCACTACTGCTCAGGTTATTGGCAACTGTTTCAGAGATATCACTACCACTGAAACTCCAGGCTCTCAAGCTAAAATTCACCTTTGGGTAAACAAAATATTCCTCTCCTCCTGTCTATTGTGACCACACATCAAAACATAAAGAGTTGATGTGGAAATACCTTTTACAAGGTCTTCTCCTTTGGAAAGTGGAAGAGACATGTAGGTGTTTGCCAGCCATCCACATGGGCAAATGTCCCCTGTGGAGCTCTGCCCATAAACCACATTTCCTCCACAATATTTGGGAATTCTTGCCAGATACCCGTGAGCAAAACTTAACACATCCTTCCTAGAAGGTGGGGTGTGGACAGATATCTGGGGCTGGTGTGATCACTGCCACAGGCTGACACTTCAGGGAAGTGCCAAGAGCAGGCACATTGCCCAAAACATTATTAATTTTACAGCCAATCGGTTTTCAATGTAATTCTTTCCTGCTGAACTGTAATTTATTTGTGATAGCAACAACTTCATTTCACTGAATGGCTTTTTAATGCTTCTAACTATAAAAAAATTAATTTTACCATGTGTCACCCCTCATTGTAGGCTCAGCAGTGGATTATCCTAACTTGGATTTATTCCCCCAGGGCCTAAGTGTGGATATGGGATAATGACCAGATGGTTTACCTGAACAATAGAGATTTACTAGAATAAAAGAGGAGAATTACATCCATCTATGCTTTCAGTTATCTGCAGGATTGAGGACTTCTTTGTCACAGCATCCATCACTGACAGGCACCAGAGAGCTGGAAATTAAGCACATGGAATTAATAATCACAGAGTAATGGCCTCCTGGCTGGGCTGAGCATCTGCTTTGCTTCCAGCTCAGCTGGTGAAAACTCTGCTCCTAAACAGGAATTCATCTGACTGAATACAGGCATCTCTGAGGGAATGGTGCCTCTGAGTTAGTCCTCCTGCCTTCCAAACAGCGGAGTCTCAGGACTGCTCATGGATCTGTGTGTCCAGGGACTCTTGCTGCCCCTCTTTTGACATATTCCCAGGTCTCTTAGAGCTGCCCCTCAGTGAGGCAACTCCTGGCCTGGCCTAAGAAGGATGAGCTCCCCTGGACTCCTATCCCAATCCTGGTGATGTGACTGTGCTCTCTGGTGTCACTCACCTTCCCTGAGCAAATCTTTCCCTGTTCCAGAGCCCACACTGTGGTGGGATAAACTCAGAGTAGGCACCTTATATCTGGAAATTGCAAGTAAGGGGAGGAACGCCAAAGCCTTGCAAAGCCCTGCTCAGCCTTGCTGCAGATACAATCACAGGACCAATTAGGTTGGAAGGGACTTTTGAGATCATTGAGTCCAATCTATTACCAATCACCACTGTGTGAACCAGGCCACAGCACTGAGTGCCACGTCCAGCCTTTCCTTAAACACCTTCAGGGACAGAGGCTCCAGCACCCCCCTGGGCAGCCCATTGCAATATCTAATGGCCCTTTCTGTGAAGAAATTCTTCCTGATGTCCAACCTAAACCCCTCCCAGCATGGTTTAAGACTTTGTCCTCTTGTTCTGCTGCTAGTTACCCAGGAGAAGGGACTGACCTCCACCTGGTTACACCCTCCTTTCAGGGAGTTATAGAGTGTGACAAGGTCACCCCTGACCCTCCTCTTCTCCAGGCTAAACAACCCCAGCTCCCTCAGCTGCTCTTTCCCAGACTAATCCATCCATTCATGCTTTTTGATCCCAGTTCCTCCTCACAGGACTCTTTATTTACTCCAGTTCTCATGTCAGGTAGGTGGTGTCCCAGGAGCAGTCTCCCCATGGTTTCCAGTCCCAGCCATGGATAAAAGCATTGCCCACTGCTTCTTCTCACCTGGTTTGGTAGTGGAGTGCTCTTGTATAACCACTGCAGAATATGTGAGTGTCTCTGTCAGCTGCAAAATGGGCAAAATGGGCAAAAAAGAATGTCAGCAGTAGAAAAATTAACTGGGATTTACCACCACATGGGCAGATCACACCCCAAATGCTCACAGTCCTCCTAAAGCACTGTCCAAGTACACTCAGGTGATCTCCACCACTGCAGGTGTACCCCAAAAAGTCCAGTTCTTCTCCTTTTCCCAGCAGGATGGCTATTGTGTCTCACTTACACAATATTTGCAACTAGCCCTTGTCTGAGATGTGCACAATTAAAATCACAGTCATCAACAAAAACATCTGCTTTAGTATTGCCCTTAGCAACAAAGCACTAAGTGTAATTAAACATTAATTTTTTCTATATCCCTCTTATAAAAAAAACATTTACTTAAAAGGAAAATTAGAATCTTCAAGAAAAAACCAGGTTATTAGTCTTGATTCCTGTCTTTCCCTTATCTTCTCTTTGCACAACAGATGAAAATGGCTGAAAATTAACCTTGTGAGGCTTGTTTGGTTCTTCCCAGGCCAAAAGATTGCCTTTCATTTTGGTTCCAGGCATGAAGCCAGAGTGTGATCACTTTTAAAAGCTGTTTAGCTGAGATAAGTCATGTTTCTGAGTGGTAACATTTTCAAATAATTATGTTTTGTAAGACTTTAAATCAAATTTTTACTTGTGACTTATGAACGTGGGTGTGGAACATCAATTTGCAACCATGTCCTAGGTCCTCAAAATTGAATTCTATCAGTAGGAGTCAAGTCCCTTTGAAGATCTGGGTCCTGCATGTGCTGATATTCCAAGGATTTGACCCACCAGCAAGATCCTGCACACTGTCTGCTGTGCTGAGTTGTTTATGTTCCTGGGCACAGCACTGGGTGGTAAACAGAAGGCAGTTTATCCCTTAGGAAAAGAGAAATTCAAACCACCTCCTACTTACTGTCTCTGTCTTCTGAGAGGTAAAGAAGCACACAGACAGTTGTGCAGCAGATGAAGTGCATTTACATAGAAGCCTTCAGGCTGCAAAGTGACAGTGTCATAATTAAAACCAAGATGCTTGCTATTCCTCAAAATTATTTATTCCGTGTTTAAATGCATTTATCATACTGATTTAGTGTGAATAGTCTTAAGACCTTTCACAAATAGTAGATGTCAAATGTGTGTCAGAATTATTTCTGTGCCATGGCAATTTACATTGGGAAAACTTTCTCAGCAAACTTTGTTGCATCCCCTTTTGTTTCAATATTGCTTCTCTTGACTGTTTGGAGATATCAAATCACACCTTCAAAAAACTGCAGGTGAGAAATGTAAACCATGACTCATTTGAGGACACAGATTAGTTAATGCAAATATTTGTGGTCCGCTTGAGAGTCCAGAGGTGTAGTTCTGTGAATTGGGAGGGATTGGATAATTCAGCTTTGTGGTCCAGGTCTTCCATGGTGGGACCTAAACATTATTGCTGCTCTCTGCAATCCCAGTCACCCTTTTCCTTTGCTTACATGACAAAATTTGGATTTTAAAGTCACAATATTTGGCATCTTTCCATGTCTTCATCTAGGACCCTGGTGTCCTTTGAAGAAAACAATAGAAGGGCTCTTCATGTGGTTTCTGAAAAGAATTAACATGGAAGTTAAAGATGTGGGGCACTCCAAGGTGCTGCTGCTGTAAGCCTCGAGGCAATAACAGAATCAGACCACGAGAACAGTGTTATGACCTTTTCCTGCAAAACAGATGGAAAAATCCAGATCCCTTTTCATACCTTTCTTATATGTTTTGCATTTATTCTCATAAATTAAGCCACAGGCTTTAAAAAGTTTCTCTGTTGTCCCGCCAGTACTTGCAAAAGAGATCAATTCTACACTAGAAATTGCAATTTTGGCCCTACTGGATGACAAATAAAGACATGTCCCTCTTTTATGTGTCTATCAGATCTACTGGCTGAAAGATTAGCACTTTTTAATAATATTTTTTTGGTCTTGCCTAAAATCACAAGCACTTTGGGAAAAGCAAGGGAAACACTTCAAGGCAGGGACTGGGAAAAAATCCCCACCACTCCCCTTCCTCTTCAAAACCACAAAGAAACCACGCAGGCAAAGCTGAACATTTTATTTGTTTATTTGTTTTTGCCTAAAAAGGAAAAGCCAGAGTATCTCTGAAGCCAGTAAAGACTTTTATATGGAGCAGCTGGGAGCCAGAGGGCAGTGATGCAATGGACACTGGAAGGATCAGGTCAGCAGCTGGAGCACTGACACCTTTGGTGCCTGGCAGGACAAATGTAAATCTGATTGCTCTGACCCCTGACTTTCTGAGAGATGACGAGGCAGTGTGTAATGCAGGAGCCTTTCTGTATTAACTCAGACACTTGCCCTTTGCTGGGTTATCACAGTTAAACTTACAGCTCCCAAGGCAGTACCCCCAGGCATCCTGGCTTTGGGATTTACTGCTCGAGACAGCACTTGCCAGGTTGGGAAAAAAAGCTTTTTCCAAATCTCTGTGTGACTCCTCGTTTTATAGAGCTGGAGTAAAGCTGCTCCAGCCTCAGTTGCTTTGTGTTTTAGTTATCACTGGGTTTTACGAGAGCAGAATGTTTTCCCATTTATTGGATGCTCTGCCTGGAATGCAGCGATGGATTATTTATTGAGCACAACAACACCCTCCTCCCCTGCAACTGCTGATGTGGTGTTTGTCCAGTGATGAAGGACTGTGAGTGAGTGAGTGAATGAGGCCCAGTTGTGTTGCTCAATCCAAAGCAGCCCCAGCCTTTGGAGGGATCGTTCTCTTTCCTGGGATGTGCAGAACCACAGCAATTCCCATCAGAGCTGACCTTTGTGCTTTGCTTCTCAGATGGGAAGTAAGGGCCCATTTCATTGCTCAGACTTTGGAAGGCAGCTGACAGGACAATGGCTGAACCACTCACAGAATCATAGGAACATTAAGGTGGGAACAGACCTCCAAGGTGATCAAGTCCAACCTTAGATCCAATACCACTGTGCCCACTAAACCAGAATGCAAAGTGCCACATCCACTCATCTTTTCAACACTTCCAGAGATGGTGACTCCACCACTTCCCTGGGATGTCTGTTCCAATGCTTACCCACTCCTCCAGTGAAGGAAGAGTGTAATATTAAGTTCTCTGATGGCAAATCAGAAGACTCAGCTCCTGTTGCAGCCACATCTTTAATGACCTGCATCACGAGCTTCTCAAACCAACATTCTGGCATTACTCCCAAAATCCAATTAACTCAGCCCCTTCCTGGGGTACATTATCCATATGATCAAGGGATGTCTCTTAGCCAGCTGTTCCTGGAGCTGACACTGAGTGGCACCAGGATCTCCAGCTGATGGACAGAACTTGGCTGGGAGCAAGGCAGGACGGTTCCCCCGCCGCTCCCTCGCGCTGCCCTACGTAAGCTGCAATTCTAGGGAGACCAAAGTTTCCTTTCAAAAGAAAGGGCATTGTTCTAAGCCAGTCCCACTGCAACTATTAATTTTCAAAAATTAGATGACACTGAAGTCGTTTTTCAAGCAATCCTTTTCCAGCTATAACAGCACAGCCTTTGCTGCTGAGTTGGGTTTTCCCCCCTTTAATTGGCCTACCTAGGGGTTGAATAATCTGTCATTTCATATTTCCTGTGCTCAACTTCTGCTGGGGGTGGCGAGCAACTATTTTACAATGCATTGTGTCTTGCTCCTGGAAGAGCTGGGAAGATTTTGAATGTCCTCAAGCACACTGGGGAGCCAGCTCACCTTGCATGATGACAAAGAAAGAGCAATTATCTCTAACTGAAGCTGCAGGCAGAAATGAAAAATAAATACAGAATACAGAAAACATGCCAAGGAACCCACAGAGCTCATGGAAAACTTTTTTATAAAGGAGCAGATTGGTTATAGAGCATCATCTCCTTCCAGTGCTTAAGATAAAGAGAGAGCACAGCTTGGTGTTTGTAATTCCTTTTGGGGAAAAAAAAAATCCGACTTTGTAATTGAGATAACGTAGCGTGGCACACAGTGGGATTCTGCTCTGTGAGTGCTGCAGGAGAAAATGATGAACAGGTCACCTCCATGCCTGATCCCAACACACCCTTTCCACACATACAACGTGGAGGAATGGGAAAGATGCATTCCCTTCTTATGGGATGGAAACCTACCCACGGACTGCCTGGGAATGGCTGAGCCAGGAGCAACCCGGGCTTTTCAGAGCTACCAATTCACCTGCTGGAAAGCGAACCCTTCCCTCAGAGTAAGGGCTTTTGTTATGGTATAGCTAAACACAGCTGCTGGGATGGAGATTGTTGTTTTTTCCATGCTTTTCTCCCAGCAGTATCAGATACCAGCAAGTCTCCCAGTGCACAAATGCCCCAGAGTCCCCACAGAGTCTCACAGGCTCATTTCTTGGCATAGCTGTGTTTCTGCTGGCAGTTCCATTGGGACCATGCTCCATCTCGGGGTGAATTGGCTCCCACTGGCTCTTCAAACATCAGCCATAAGCAAAGGCTACAGCTCTAAAGAAGCTGAATGTGGCATTAATATTCCTTCAGGAGGTAATTAGAACAGTTATTTTCCTTGGAAAATAGATGTGTTTACAAGACATAGCCAGGTGGGGGATGGACCCTCCTCCCAGGTAGCAAGTGACAGGATGAGAGAAAATGGCCTCAAGTTGTGCCAGAAGAAGTTTAGGGTGGAAAAATTTCTTCTCTGAAAGGGTGGTCTGGCATTGGAAGAGGCTGCCCAGGGAAGTGGTGGAATCACCATCCCTGGAAGTGTTCAAAAGGTGGGTGGATGTGGCACCTGGGGACATGGCTTAGTGGTGAACGTGGTGCTGGACTAATGGTTGGACTTGGTGATTTTTAGGATCTTTTCCGACCCTAACAATTCTGTGATTCTAATATTCTGGGGGCACATATCCAGCACAGCTGAGTGCTGGCATATGGGATGTCAAGAACACATCGTCAGACAAATAAATTGCAATGAAATCATCACAGTCCGTTGGTCAGAGCACGGTGCTGACAGCACCAAGGTCATGGGCTCCATCCCTGCACGGGCTGTTCACTGGGGAGCTGGATCCTTGTAGGCTCCTCTCAACTCGGAATATTCTGTGAAATCTGTGAAACTTTTGCTGGGAGATTTCTGAACTCTCTGCCTGGGCGTTGGGTGTTGGCTACTTGGATGATGTCTCTGGTGAGCAGAGCTTAAATGGATGATAAGGACAGAGTCTGGGTTCCCTTACACTGCAAACGAGTCTTTTATCCACCAATATCTAATGTAGAATTAAACTTTCTGAAATGCAACACTTGCCTGCTGCCCCTTCATTTTTTTTTCCTCTAAGAAACCAGCAAGGGTGACTACATTCTCATGGCCATTTGGCACTCAGGTGAGCTCAGGGCAATATCTCTCAGTCTCCAGAGTTCAAGAAGTGTTTGGGTGATGCTCTCAGGCACAGGGTGGGATATTTGGAGCTGTCCTGTGAAGGGGCCACGAGTTGGACTCAATGATCCTTGTGGGTCCCTTGAAACTCCGGATATTCTGATTGTCTGCGTCTCTCACCACATCCAGGTTGAACAGAGTGGATTCTGCCAAATGAACATGGAAAATTCAGGGAAGATCCCAGAGGTGTTTCTGTACCTGCAGCCTCAAGGTGTGCTCCGAGGGCAGCACCTGAGAGCCACAGATGAAGGACCAGGTGCCATGAGGCAGCAGAAGGAAATGGTCTGGAGGTGTGAATTCAGGTGTCCTGACTGAAGCTGCACACCCAGAAAAGTGCCGTGCAGATGGCAGGCCTGCATCTCTCAAGGCAGATCTATAAATCATGACCTCTTGGTTCATTAAAGTTGCCTGGTAATTCAGCTGCTCTCTTAATCTGTGCCAGGGGAAATAGAAGTTAGGGATGCAAAACACTTCCTCTTTCTGCAAGTGCTGAGCAATAAATATTTTACCTGCTGGAGGGGAAAAAAAAGGTAGGAAGAAATCTGTGGAATTCCCGTTTTTGATGATTAATGCTCAGGCTTCTCCTGTTCTTTGTCAGATTTCTGGACACTTGCTCTGAGCACGTTCTCTTTGTGAGCTCAGATACAGAAAACAGAGGGGGGTGAGTTTGTTTGTAGGTATTTCTTATTTGACAGACGCAGAATGTCTTACACACTACCTCTGGGCAAGGTTCCCAGATAACATCAACTAGCCAAACTGGGTGCCACTACAGAAAATTAAACCTGTCAATTCACTTCGTGTTGGCAAAAAAATAGAGGTGTGTACATAACTGTGTAATTATTCTGATTTAGTGCCTGTAGGTTCACTGTAACGGAGCAGCGAAGGGATCAGTTCCCAAAAAGGCAGATTTTTCATACACTGAAGATGACCTTTCACTGAAGAAATTTAATTATGGGCTAATCCTTTCCAGCAGCTCGAGGTGGAAAGAGATTCCCATTGTAAGAAGTCATGGAAGTTCACCAGGATTAAAGGAGCTCCACTGGCAGGACGGAGGATGTGGGTCCCCTATAAATAGTGCGGGATGGAGGACTGAACTTGCCACTTCCTGCAGTGGAAAGAACTTTTCTTTCTCAATGCACCACTGAGAACAGTTCAGCCTGATTGAATTAGCAGGGAATTGAATTAGAAGGGAATTTACAGGCAGTATTAGGTCTAACACAAAACCCTGGCCCTGCTGAAGTCAAGGGGAGTTTTGCCACTAATTGCACAAGGATTTTACTCCATGTCTTTGTGCAGAGACACGGGGAAAGTGAAAAGTGGGAGAGGAAATCAGTGAAGTCTTGTCAGGCTTTATAGGAATTTAGCTTGGTAACTGATCCTGAGTGAGCAGGGTGTGAGGACAGCTCTTAAACAGGGAGAAACTTCTCTGAAAGGGTGGGCAGGCTTTGGAATGGGCTGCCCAGGAGGGTGGTGGAGTCACCATCCCTGCAAGTGTTCAAAAACATGGATGTGGCACTTGGGGACAGGGTTTAGTGGTCACTGTGGCAATGCTAGGCTAAGGGTTGGACTTGATGATCTTTGAGAGCTTTTCCAACCCTAGTGACTCTATGGCTGTGATTCTAAAGGGTCCCTAAGCCTTCTGCCTGCTCCTCACCATCCTTCCCAAGAGAGGGGAATGTCAGGTACTGGAACAGCCATTGTTAATATTTATGTCCAGGGAAAAAGCTTCTAAACCCTGGTTATGGCTCTGCTGATCAAAGTCTCAGTGTGTGGTAATTTCAGTGATGCTCAGAGGGGCACAGGAGGTCCCACACTGCCAATGCTGTCTCTAAGGAGACAAGAAACGAGACTGTCTTTGCAAACTCTGTTCTTGACACACAGTAGAAACAAAGATTTTATTTTTACCTCCCTGCAGGAAAGCTCTGATCTAAATAAATTATAGGTGTACACTTAAAGAAAGAACACCCCCTCCCCTACTGCACCTACCTAAAATTGGCTTAAATAACAAATCTGCATAGAAATAGGAGATGCTGTCATGCCTGATAGATGATCATGGAACAGCCCAATTGCATTACCAGGAAGACAGTAAACATTCTTGCTCTCCTTTTTAAAATAAATTATGCCGTGTTAATACATGTTTTGCTTCCATAATAATGCCAAAAATGAAATTACTGGTCCTGCATCAAACACATCAAAGCTAAATGTGCTCATTTTCTGTTGCAGCTGTTGGATGCTCCCGGCTCTTCAAAGACCATTTCCTGGGACTTCTTGAGAGCCTCTTCACAGTGAGTCACCACAAGTAATCTTGCTTCCCTGGAGATGGCTGCTAGAAAGCAGAATTTTAGGGAAGCTGCTGAGCTGAGGGAAGTTTTCACAGCTTCCTCACTGACCTACTGCTGTTATTCCCTCCAAGCTCTGAAGCAAAGATGTGCCACAAAGACCATGAGAAGATGGGGCCAGCAAAGTCATTCCGTGGCCTCTGTCAGCTCAAGATTACCAGAAATCACGGAAAATAAAGTAATTGATGAGTCATAAATTTTAAAGATGCCTTTAGTTTAACAGGTCAAATTCCCTGAGTTTCTCCTGTGTGCAGCCCAACAATTCTGAAGTGGAGTTGTGCCTGTGTTAGACCTCCTTGCAGGGGGAAAACCATTGGAAGCTGTTCATGCTGTATCTGGTGATCAAAGAGTCCTTTAAGGCTATAAAGACCAAAAATCCATTTCACAACAATTTTAAGGCAGTTGAACAGCAATTCTTCTGGCCCAAAAGCTGAGCCTCTGGGATGTTTGAACACTGATGCTGATAATCAGCCAGGAGTCTAGAAGTATGTGTGTCTAGAAGACAGAAGAAATTTGTGCAACCACAGATAACAGGTCACTTCTTTAATCTTTGTTCCCTTCAATGTGGCAGCTCAAAAGTACAAGCCAAATGCAAAACACAGGACAATAAAAACATCTTATGTTTGAAAAGGCACTAAATGCTTTTGTGGAAGAGGCACAGGGTTGGAAAACCTGAGCTGGCAGGTTTATAGTCACCCTGGTCCTTTCTTTTTCCAGAGGAAGAACATGAGAACAAAAGGTGACTTCCATGACTGAAGTCATCTCAGGAAAACAGGGAAAGGTTTGAAGATATTTTGACAAAATTGCCATCATTGACAAGCCACAGTGTCAGTAGGGTTCATTATTGACAGTATTGGATCACAAATCTAATCACAAATCAAAGAGTGCAAAGGCCCACAGAAGACCAGTCCTATGCAACAAAAAATAATCAATCCTTGAACAAAAATGCAATCTGACTCATATTTCTATGATACAGTAAGAGCCTTTAATGCTAAGGAGTAGGAATAAATAAAATAAGTCAATAAAAAAGAGAGCTGCAGTCATCCTCTTCTGGCCCACTTTGAATTCGCATTGCCAGCAGAGGGAGCGGGAGTGAGAGAGAAGAAGAAGGGATAATTGTACAATCCCTTCCCAATTCTCTGAGCCACTCCATTCAAGTGAGAAAATGGGACCACTTGTGGAATTAAACCAGAATCCATTTGGATCACAGAGCTGTGTTGTGGCACGGCACCTCCTAATTATTGTAGTCCCAGTGGTACATTTATTGTGATGGTCACCAGCTGGTGACCCCTTTCAGACACCTTTCATTGAATATTGCTCCAGAGTTTCCCAATCAATAGGAAATATGATTACAAGATGGTTCTTTGCCCATGAAACATTTGATTTTTTCCCAAATAAACTGTAAGAGCAGGTGACAAACTGTGCACGATGCCAGCCCAGAGCAGAGGGATGGAGAGAACAGATTGCAAGGTCATTGCAAGATTGGAGAGGTAATTTCAGGTGGATGGAACACTTATTCAGGGTTTTTATCTGCCCCTATGGGTTAATACTTGAAAACCATCATGGTTGCATGTGTTGGCATTTTTGCATCCAGTGGCAATATTTACTAATCTGGTTAATTAAGTTGAAATCAGTAAGCTATGAAATAAGACTGGGTCCTACCTCAGACTCAGTGGGTGCTACAGCCAGTAGCTCAGATTTGCCATGTGCAGGAGGTGAGACAGAACATGAGGTCAAGGGCTGTGGGTAGAAAAAAATCTGTTATTTCTGATTCAGTATATTCCAACATAAAAAAAAAAATAAAATTAATTCCCCAGGGAAGCACTGGTTGGATTGTAACATCCCCTCACTGGGGACACAGATCTGTCCAGGTGTCCTACTTCATGCAGAGCACACAGGGCTGGTGGCAGCTCATTTCCTTCCCCCTGAATGCTCCTGGCTGCATTTTATTGCTGTCCCTCCACCTGAAGCATCTGCAAATGCACGAGTGGCTCAGGAAGCTGCTGGCCCTGGGGCAGGTGAACCCATTTCACCCTGACATCAGGAAGCAATAAGGGTGGTTATCTCTGTGCTCAGGAACAGACTTCTTTCACCAGAAAGGCATCACCCCCTCTGGAGAGAGATGCCTGCATTAGCTGGCTTTGCTCAGCTTGACACTCACACTTCTAATAGTCCAGAAAAAAACAGAAGAAGAAGGAGCTTTCCAACTACTGGGTCTCAGCTGGTATTTGACACTCAAAACATGTAAGTAATAATCAAGCTGTGCTAATTTCCAGCAGCCAAATATTTGACCTTAACAAGGCATTTTTAGGACTATTTGCTATTTCTCATATGGACAGGACCATTTGTCTGATGGTCATGAACTGCATTTAGGTCTTTTTTTGCTTAGAAGTGGTGAGAATTTGGACTGGACGTGATTAAATCCTGGTTAGTGACTGTGTGAAGCCTCTGCAGAGCTTCAAGTCAGAGAAAGGCAGTCTGCAAAAATCCCACCAGGCATCTATGAAAGTTCAGGGCAACATCTCCTACACAACTTCAAGACTACTTCACAGCCTTCCTACAGTGCTGCAACTCTCTTGATAGGACTGGGGAGAGATTTATCCCAGTAGGAAGGACTTGATGATCTTGGTCTTCTCCATTACTAACGAGTCTATGATTCTATGATTCTATTCTATGGTTCTAGATATTTAAGCTTGAAGTGACAGCAGGAATTTAGTTAGTAATTTAAGCACAAAACAGCACCCTTCTTCCTCCAGGGTAGCTCTTACACTGGCTCACCTCACAGTACCATTCCCAAAACTGATCCCTGAGGAATAAAGGGCAGTGAGCTGATCAGTTTAAAACCCAGCAGGTATTGGAGGCTGGTTTCCCACAGCAGAGCTGTGGCTGGGGAAATTCAATTTGCTCCTATGGAACGATGGGTCTCGGCTGCACAGCAGCACAACTGCAACCAGGGGTTGCACCAGATGCCATTTAGCTCGTCCTGCTGTGAGATCTGATGGACTATAGATCCAAAGACTTAGCCTGAGAGGGGTTTTGGCCCAGTTCCTGCTGTTTTAAAATGAGGGATGACTCTGGGAAAGGTCAGAAGGAGAGGCACAAGCACCTGAAGGCAAACCAGGGGCTGATCCTGCCAGTGGAGGTGCTGGGTGGCACAGACGGATGCTGGGCAGATTTCAAACCCTTCATGGCACTGAAATGGATTTCTCTGGGAGCAAGTCACCCAGCCTGCCTGCACACCCTGCACTGTGTGGTTCCAGGAGTGTAGGTCCCAGTGATAGGACAGTGGGGAATAGCTTTAAACTGAAGGAGGGCAGTTTTAGGTTACATATTGGGAAGAAATGTGAGGGTGGGGAGGTCCTGGCACGGGTTTCCAAGAGAAGCTGTGGCTGCCCCATCCCTGGAAGTGTCCAAGGCCAGGTTGGATGGGACTTGGAGCACTCTGGGATAGTGGAAGGTGTCCCTGCCCGTGGCAGGGGAGTGGAAGAAGATGACCTTGAAGGTGTCTTCCAGCTCCAAGCATTCCATGATTCTATAATTCTGAGTAAATCACTCTGGAATTTGGTAATGAGATTTACAAGGGAAAAGGGACAACACGGGTATCCCAGTATCCAACACCTGACAGGAGCTATCCAATAGAGTTGAGCTGGGCTGTGGGACCAGTCTGGGAAAACTGCAGCAAGTAATAAAAACGATCCCTTTTCCTGCCTTATAACTTTGATGAATCACCTAATCATTGACTCTTGCTTAACCAGACGTGATTAAGAAGGTGTGAATGTCACCTTTGAGGAACGAGGGGATAACAGAGAGTGTTTAAATTGAAAGAGTCAGCCCAGAAATGAGTCTGAGTGCACATTTATATGTGCTAATCACACCATCCTCAGTTGCTCTGATGTTGCTCTCTGAATTAGTTTTGTATTTCAGATTAACAACAGGATCCTTTACTCAATTACAGCAATGCTCCTGATGAGTTTGTTGACATATTTGTTAATTTTCCCATGGCAGTGTGTTTTGGAGAGTGCACATACATTATTAATGAACTGAAATTGCCTTGTATTTGATCAGTTATCTCTTACCCAGGTGTTGATACCACATAGAATCAAACTCCATTCCTGAATGGAATTTCCCCTTTGTTGTGCCTCTGGCTTGTTTCTATTAAAAGATCCTGGCATGTTAAACAAATAAACAAACAAACAAATAAACAACCCCCCAACCTCCTCCCCGATTTCCACTCTCCACACTAGAATTGCCATGGAAAAAATATTTCTAAGAGTTTTGATCATTCAGGATGTACAAGTTATGCTGATTTCAAGCAAAATGGATGACAAAGTGCATTGGATTGCGAGAGGCACAAGTTTCACTCCTTCCTCTGCCACTTACCCCCTGGCAAACCCTGGTCAAGTCACTCAGAGGACATTTCTCTACCCTAAGTTTAGACTTTGGCCTAAATGAGTTTCCCAGGCAATGGAAAGAAGCAGCTATCTCCAAGGAGTGGTTCAGCTGATGCTAAAATGGGAGGGAGAAGAATTAATCACCCTCTGGAAGAGTCTCTCTGCCTCTAATTAACACTCACAACAAATAAAAGAAATAAGACAAACTAGCTGGGTGAGGTAGAACAGGTGGCAGAGCTGCCACCTCACTTGCTCTTAACTTTCAGAGAATTACAAATGAGTCACACAGTTATGAGTGAAAACCAGATTTGGCCAAGTTTTAACCATGAAATATCCTCATTCTGCGGTTTGGTTTGACCCTACTGATAATTTAAGAAAAACAAACCCAAATACAAACCTGAAAAAAAACCTCTCCAATGTAAACTTGCTCTCAAACATCTTTGTTCCCAGCCAGATCCAGTTACAGGCTCTGAAAATAAATCTCACTGTTAGGGGATGCATAAAGGACAATTTGGCTGCACAAGCACTGCCTGAACAAATAAAGAGAAAAGATGAGATGGGAGGGAAAAGACCTTTTCAAAAAGATTTTAACTAGAAAACGTGGTGAGAACCAAAATGTGGAGCCCTATTCAACTCCCAGTTTAGCACCTATTGTAATCTCAGGCACTGTGGGTGGATCCTGCCCAGAC
The DNA here is from genome assembly GCA_013398175.1 of Climacteris rufus. Classification (NCBI taxonomy): domain Eukaryota; kingdom Metazoa; phylum Chordata; class Aves; order Passeriformes; family Climacteridae; genus Climacteris; species Climacteris rufus. The sequence continues at coordinate 960,105 of VZRZ01015299.1, read as the reverse complement.
TCAAGAGCCTCTGCTGCTTCTCCTAAATTCTGTCACCTCTCTCTGGTGGCCACCCACAAGTCCCCATGTGGGGTTGTGGCACCAGATGCCTCCGTTCAGGCAACTGAGTCCAGCCCTGGAGTGCCCTGGAGCTCATGGAATTCTTCTCCTTGAACTAAATGGGGATTATTTAAGGACTGCCTGAGTATTCTGGGATACCCAGATTTTGACAAACTTTTAGCAAGTTGCAAGTGTCTGTGGGAACATGGGAAGTATTTTAAGCAGGAGAAGGAATTCATGGTGCCAAAGGCAGAGGGAAGCATCTGGGCCCCGGAGCAGATTGTGAATTTTCACTCTGAGCTGAAGTGAGGCTGAGAGTTGTGCAAATCTCACAACATTTTGGTCCAAAATGATGGAAATAGGCACTGCAAAGCTATCTCTAATTGACACACTGATAAATTGTTAAATCTTTCCCCGAGCTCAAATGCATGCAAGTGCAGTCCAGGTGGAATAGACCAAATTAGGTCAGAGCCTCGAATCCTCTGCATCTCCCTGGCACATCTAAGACACTGATCAGACTAAGCATAGATAAGCCTATCAGCCCTAACAGAACTTGGCTAGACTTCAACATTTATCACATTCTCCACAGAGTGACTAATAAAATCAGATTATTCCGTTATGGCATTCAAATATGTTCATATTCACCAGGTAAACAGAGATTTTGTCTGTAGGGCTTGTTGCAACATTCTAATTTTCATTCAAGTTATCATTAAAAAGTATGAATGAGGTCACTGAGAATTGGAATGTTCATCTTCAGGAAAACATTTTAAAATTCCTTTTCAGGCTGCACCGGGTGCCATCTATTTCACTCTGACAAAACTGAATGTTATTGTTTGGATTTTGCTATTAGTGAGCAGGAAATGTCAGTGTCAAAGAAAAGCTGTTAATTTATTTTTGGAGCGCTTCATCCAAGAGATACATTTCTGCTGGGTACCAAATTCCACTGAATCAACATGTTTAACTTAACTAATATTGTCTCAGGTTTAAAACACACATATTACGGCTAACAAGGCACCTTTAGCAGAGTGAGCACACCCATCATCACCTCCTGACATCAGCCCAATTACTGTGGGCTTGCAAGCAGTAAGGGTGCATTTAAATTGGGGATTTAAATTACAGCAGGCATTCTCTTTGTTGCCACTTTACCTTGGATCCACATTTGGAGCTGGCAGCAAACAAACTCCACCTGACACAGGTGAAATTCAGTTCTTTTCTCTAAATGGAACCAAGGCCAAAATTGCACACCATAGCACTGGGTGGGGCAGCCCACCAGCAGTGTGGGCTCACGGTACCTCCTTTGGGATAAAACGTGGGGTCTTCCTCATAAGAACCTTACTAGAGAGAGGGCTGAACATCTCTGGAAAGGCCCTGCAGGATAACAGGATGCAGAGATCACTTGTGCCAGTGCCAGGTTCCCACAGGGAAACAACCAGTGCCATACAGAATAGACACAGGCTCTTGAGGGAATCGTGGTCATCATCTGATAATGGGCAGAAACTGGGTTCCAGGAGCTGTCTGCCCATCACTACCTTCCTTTTGTCCAGGTGGATGAAGCTTTTTGGATCCATGGACACAGCAAGATGTGCAGCTTGTCTTGACCTCTTCTGTTTTGGACACAGGTCTGAGACAGCCCTGAATCACTGCCAGCACAGAGGTGGCCATGACAAGACCTCAAAGAGAACATGATTCCCAAAGAACTTTGTATTTAGTAGCTTGTGTCAGCATCCATGGTAAATTCATAATTCCAGAAAAACAGATTTTGATTTGTTACCCTTCTTTCCCACTGTAACACATTTCTGTTCCTAAACCAGGTGGCATTCTAGACAGGGAGGAGGGGAGTCAGCTTCACTTGCATTTGCAAACATATCCCAACTCTAATATTAACAAAGGCAATTTCAGTTCTGATGGACCCCTAATTTCCAGTTATATCCAAGTTCCATCATTATGTAATTGTTGCATGATTTCTTCATTGCAAGCACTTCAAGGTGGAAATCACCCACATTTGTAACACATTTGGAGTTTCTCTGTTACCAGAGTCACCACAAGACATTTTGTTCAAACCCTTTGATCTTGTGCTGGGTTTCACACCTATAAAACATGATTGTAATAAATTTACTGAAAGATGCATGTGCAAAGCACAGAACTTCAGAGAGGTCAGAAAGTCAGAAAGGACCCATATGGCATCTTTTTATGCCTCTTCAATGCACAGATTTCAGGCAGAATGGGTGCTGGATTAAATTAGAACTTGCTTGTCTTGTAGTCAAGTCAGTGGAATAATAAAAAGAGCTAACAGGATCAAGTCACCATTTGTCCCTTTAGGTGATAATTCCAGAAAACCACAATGGGAGGATGAGAGGGCCTCCATCCTTTGCTTGGGTGCACTAATGCCTCAAGACAACACCTTTAATTTTAAGTGCAAAGCCCTTGCTTCTCTGGCATCCAACACACAATTAAATTGTACTTACCCAGATGGGAAACTCACTTGCCATAAGTGAATAAGTTTCAGCTCCCTGAAAACAACCTGCCTTTTTTCTCCCAAGTGTGTCTCACAGGAAAATAACATTTGTACTCATAGATTTATCTTCATGAACCATGGCTGAATTTCTCTTGGAATTTTCTTTCCTTGTCAGGACATGCCATCATCACATATCCCTTGTGAAAATGAAGAGTGCTACTAAAAAGGGGTGGTTTTTGTGAAGTTACCATTGCTCCAGCTCAAGTAGTGTTCTCTAATTCCTCTCCTGTCCCAAAGGTGTGTTACATTGAGATTCCTTAACATTTATCAGATCTAAAATTCCTGGGATTAATAGAAATACCAGCCCATGTTGTATGAGTCTTTCTCTCCTCATTGGCATTGTATCCATAGAGAAAAACCCCCAGTCTTTCCTTTCAAGAATGACTGATTTCCTCCCGGTCCTGTACAGATATCTCTCTCCTACAGAGTTTCATTTTATCACAGCTCTTGGTTTAAGGGTGATTTGCATTTTGCCTTATCCTCCTTGCAAGGTGGGCAGTGACAAACTGAAGCCAGGCTGTGGGATGATGTGCCACCATTACCACTTACAAGGATACCATTAAATGCCACAGGAAAATACACAGTGGGGAAAAGTCAGAGAGCAAGCCCTTGGAATGGACATAAACCTGACAGCAAAATGCCTCTTTTTCTCTCGGAAACCAAGAGAAACCATCTCTTTCTCTTGCTGACCAAGAAGAGACCTACAGATTTCAGACCTACAGACCTTCATTTCCAAGACCTCAATGTTCCCAATTGCATCTCAATTACAAGGATTATGTTATACATTCCAGTAACATTACTACTGCAGCTGGAATGACAAGAAACCAACTCAACAGTGCAAAAGGAAGAGAATGTAAGAGAGAAACAGCTTTTAGAGCACAATAAAAACACTGCACAGCCCCATCACAGCTGCATCTGGGGACAAACCCAGCATTAGAGCAGGTGACCATTAAACAGCACTGTAAAAGGTGTTACAGAGCAGTGCTCAGCTCCTTTCTACAGCCAATGCCTTCAGAATTTTGGCACAGAGCATCAATTTTTGTGTTCAGCAAGAGCTCAGAGAATTTAGGAGTGGCAATACTGAGAGGAGCAAAAATCAATCCAAGAATCGAAGGCAGTTCAGCTCCCTCTTTCAGTTTAGATGCTTAGCTTTTCACTTGGATAAGCACAGAGCTGCCTCATTCTCATCCTCCTTTTTCCCCATTAAGTGGAAGGTGATGCCCTGCAAATGGACACTTGTATGGGAGCTGGACCAGAAGCACCGAGAGAGTTCAGACTTCAATTTACCATGTGTTGACCTGCTAAAAGGGATGTGTTGAACTGCTAAAAGGCATCCCTGACCCTCAAGTGGTCCTCATTCAGTCCTTTGAAATCGCTTAAGGTGGTTTGCTTCAGGATTCAAAGGTATTAGGCATGTAGATTAGAGAGAGGTGTTTGATCCACTTCCTCTTTATCTCCACTCCGAGAGATCTTTCAGTGCCAGCCAGGTTGCACTAACTCGAATTTGAGCTCCAGCTGTACTGACTGCAATGGAATTGCTCTGACTGCAACCTGCAGACCTGTTCAGCTCACCCTAAATCAGATCTTTAAATCTGATCAGCTGAACTGCCAAACCATGGCAGGGGGGTTGGAATTAGATGCTCTTTAAGGTCCTTTCCGACCCAAACCATTCTCTGATTCTCTGACATCCCTCCCAGAGCTATGACAGTTTCTGGGGCTTATGCTGAATCCAGCGTTCCTGTGATGGGGAAAGGCTGTGCTGCAGCCTTCAGGATTATGAGATCCCACTTTTGGAAAGGCCAGGGACAGAACAAAGCCCTCAGAGGCTGCTTGCTTTGCTGGTGTGAAGTCAAGTACGGTGCTTTTCTGCCTGCCAATCTCCAACATTGCCTAGAGACAGCAGAGAGGACTGTGTGAGCAAGAGGACAAGGCTGCTGCCTTTGCCTCTGAGAGCTGAACTTCCACCTGCCAGAGAGAACAGCCAGGGCCAGGCAAAGAACTGTTGAAAAACACAGCGCAAAACCAATTAAAGAGAAGAGTCCCAGCTGATGAGTCCTTGAAGTACCTCAGCACTGAGAGTGCTCTGACAGCTTCGAGTACTTTGAATTGCAGCATCCACCGGCACTGGCTGGTGATACAGCAAGGAACAGCCACAGATGAGATGCCTGAGTGTGGCTGATACTGCCCCATCCATGAACCCATGTGATGTCTTGATGCCTTTGCTTTAGAACACAAGGACACTCAAGGTTTGATGGGCCATGATCAAGCCCAGGTTTCACTGGAGATGCCCTGAGTTTCTTCCTGGGCTTTTTGATTGAATGGAATGTGAGGCTTTATCATAGCTGTGGGTTTGCTGGGGCTCAGTCCAAGGCTGCTGCACAACCAGAAATGTTGGATTTATCTATACCAGGTGAGAATTAAACCCAATTCTTTCTGAAAATGTCAGACTTCCCACATCACACACAGGGACAACAGACCCACACGTTGGCCTGACTACAAACACTCCAGCTGACAACAACCCAGTGGGTTTAACACACCAGACCCAGAGTTAATTCCCAAATCTAACACAGATACTTCTGTGAGACCCTGTGAGACTTCACCTCATCCTTGTGTGCCCTCTGTCTCGACAGACGAAATGCCACATCTGTTGCCCTGAACCACCTGGAAATAGATGCCAGCTCTCTGTATTGACCAGAATATAATTTTCTTGAACAGATAAACACATGCCATTGTAGAGGATTCATAAATAATATTATGAAACAGTCAAACTTCACTAAAAACTTTGGATCCCAAACTTCAAAGCAGGAAGCCTGGAATACGTAAGTTATAGTTATACTCACCTGGTTTTAGTGATGCCATTTCTTTGATTTTTAGCACAAAAAAATTTACTAGAATTTCCTTTAGAGATAGGTTTTCAAAAAGTAATGTTGATAAGAATCATGAACTTTCTGGTGAGTTGAGCTCCAGTTTCTTGCAAACCTGTTGAACAGTCCAGGTTTCCTTCAAACTGGATGCAGATTTCTCAGGAAAGGTCATGAACCTCAGTAATACCTTTATAACATCCCAGCTTTAGAAAGATTTCTGGGGAAAATTAAGTGCCTAAAGGCTAAACTGTATCCTGTTTCAGAGCTCCCACGTTAAGGTCATATTTATAGGGTATAAATTAGCTGTGTCTGCTAGTAGCTCTCTGACCTTAAGCCTTCAATGTAAAATCCTGCTGTTTTTGGCTTAAAGTAAATTAGAAAAACACAAACCAGGTAGTTAAGTGGATGAAATGATACAGCAGCAACGGCACACAGATGTTGTTATGTTCCTGCAAAGACTGTCCTTTGCAACCTCCAAGCTGTCTTTTCTACTCATTCTCCAAAATATGCATTATATTTAACATTAAAATGAGAGCTTGTAGCGCCGGGCATCTTTGCCCATCTGTTTCTCCTCTGAAGGGCTCAGTATTTTAGGAAACTAATAAAAATAACGGAGGGGTAAGAGCCAAGTTTTTGCCGAAGGGACTCGTTGTTTTGGAGCTGTTCTGGGAGAACTGGCCTCTTCCCAACAAGGTGCACATAAAATCCACCCTGTGCTGGGTTTTAACAATACCCAGCCTTACCTGTGAGCCTATAGAGGCAATAAAGCTGCTCTGCTGGATCACCCTGCAAAGAGCTTGGGGCCAGAGCTCTGTGTAACGTGCCCCTCCGAAATGCTCCTCTTTGAAGTCTTTGCATCTGATGTATCTCTAAAACTGCCTTTGGGCCTGATTCCCTGAAATCACTCAGAGCTTTTTCCATTTCCTCCATCCTCTTTTTAAGCTGTAAACACATGCCCCAGTGTCTCCTTGGGGGATGGAGGGAAGGATGTGGCCTTTTCTGAACTTTTACTGTCCTCCTACCTCCACACTTGCCTGTGACAGAGGATTCAGCTGCTGCCTGAGGTTGTTTCTGCTCCGGGCTGAAACCTTGGATGTTCCCAGCTGTGGTCCTTCTCTCTGGCTCCTCCCTAAACTCCTGATCCTGGCCCTGCTGTTCCCTTTTCCTCTCCACTGACCTTCTCTCCACCCAAGGCTGTGGTTATCACCTCATTGACTGCTTCCCAACCCTGGCAAACTTGTCCTCTAAGCATCAGGAGGAGGAGAGATGATAGAGAAGATGGAGGTGATGACAGGATGGCATCAACTGGCTCCCTGGATGCCTCCAGGGAATAACAGACGTCCTCAAGGACGTCCTGCTCACTGTCCTCTTGCAATTCTCACCAAACTTACGTTTAAGACCTTGACCCTCACCCCCATCTGTAATTTCCTCCCAAGTGGAAGTGGAGGGGCAGGCAATGATATCTTTGGTGACAATGACAGGACCCAGGGAATGGCTGGAGCTGTGTCAGGACAGTTTAGGTTGGGTATCAAGAAAAGATTCTTCCCCTGAGGGTGGTGGGGCATGACCAGGCTGCCCAGGGAATGATCATGGCCCCAAGGCTGCCAGAGCTCCACGAGCATTTGGACAGCATGGGATAGAGTGGGATTGTTGGGGTGTCTGTGCAGGGCCAGGAGCTGGACTGGATGATCCTTATGGCTCCCTTCCAACTCAGAAGATTCTCTGATTCTATGCTATTTCCAGCATGAAAGAGCACATCCATTATACTCCATGACCTGGAGTGGGTCACGTTTGGCAAACGGAATCATTCCCAGTGGTATTCCAGGGTGGAGTGGATGCTCCAAATACCTGATTTACCTTCAGGAAAGTAGAACTCCACCTCAACACAAAGAGTCTCATCCAAAGGCCACCAGAGTCACTGAAAAGTCTGACCTGAACTACAGTTGGGGGAGCTTTGCCAAAAGCCCGAGTTCTGCAGCAAACAGCAATCGCTTACGCTTATTTCTGACATTCCAATCTTGCTGCTTCCATTAGCAGTATTTTCTCCTCTCCTTTCCCCACTCCTTCCTCTCTTCTTTCAGCATAAAAAAGAGCCTGCCAGACAATGCATTCACAAGTTAACACAGTGCAACAGACTGCGACTACATTAAGAGCAACTCACAGGCAGGTTTTACATCCAGGCTCCAGGGAACGAGCAATGAAATAGAAGGATGGAGCTTGGCACTGCTGTGAAGCTGAGCAGCTTCAGCTATAAAAAGAACCCTTTTACACGGATATATAAAATGAAATACTGCCTGAAAGCCTCTCTGCTTTGGGAGAGAAGCATTAGGCAGCACCTGAGCACCAAGCTGGTGAGACAGCACCTGGATTGGACATGTGCAGAAGAAAGATGTTCAAAGGCCAGGGCTGCAGTGTTCCTCCTAAAACCAGCCCTGCACAGGGTGCATGCAGGCATGATGGAGCCAAGGTGGTTTGTCTGAGCAAGTGGGGTCCCAGGTCTGGCTTGCTCCCTGTGGGCAGGTGCTTCACACACGGTTTCCCCCCCGTCTGTGGGTTTGGAAGTTGTTTTAGGACATCACAGGGTGAAACGTGATCATATAACCATTTACTGCACTCCTCTAAGCAATTTTAATGCACTGTGGAAACCCTTTGTACAAGCTACAGCTGCAGAAGTGGTGACATTGCCCAAAACACTCATGTTGTCTTAGGATCCTAGGCCAGGACTTCAAGTAGGGCTTGAAGTGCAAAGGCTCGGGAAGTGTGAACATCAGAAAGGGTTTGTCACCCATCACCTGTCACTTCTGAGCATCTGTCAATTCACTGCTACCCTGGGTCAAAGCCCAGCAGCTCCTGGTAACAGCATTTCTCACACAGAGTATCTGGAGTTTGTTTTGAGGCATCAAGAGTCCCTCGGCTCCTTGGCTGCAATGACAACTTCTTCTGGGGTAAAAAACGGGGGCCTTGCTGCTCAGTTTTAGTTTGCCATCCAACACTGGTTCTTGCCATTTTGCTGTTAGTTTAAATAACTTCCTAAATACTTTGCCCTTTCTTTTGGAACTTGTCATTCTGGCTTGCAATCAGGACACCTCTCAATCATCTTTCTGACAAACTGAAGAGACTGAGTTCATTAAATCACTTACCAAAAGTGCTTTTCCCAGCCCTCTAATAATGTTATGTATTGCTTCTCCCCCCCGATTAGTTTATCCATATCCTGACACCAAAAGTTATCATGTGGATCTGACCAGTACTCCCAATTAAGGTGGTTTTTTACCCAAATGCTCCTCTCCCAAAACACCTAAAAGTCTGATCAGACACCCCCCTCCAAACCACACAAACAACTCCCAGTCTGTGACTACCAGCACAGACTGAACTGCTCAGATTTATATTCACAAGATTGTCTTCAGAATCAGTGTTTTCAAAACACTTTATCTATTCTCCAAGAATTACCTGCATTCTTAGAGGCAGCAGATTGCATTTGTCTGCAATAAAAAGACCATTTGCACAAGCCTCTCTGACAAGCAGTCAAAATTGCCCTCTCTAAATGTCTTGTCTTCATTATTATTTATAGGTGCTTCATCATTTTGACACCCACAAATTTTATCGGCTGTGATTGCATATTTACTTTGGGATCATTAATGACACTGTTGATAGTGATGGGCTCAGAGCCAATCTTGTAAAATGCCAGTAAAGCATCTCAAAAAGTCATTTCATTAGCTACAGGAATGCTGTCACCCTTGTTCTTAATCATTTGAAAGTGTTTCTACAGATAAGAATATCTATTCACATGATCTGTTGCTCATCATTGTCCAAAATATTGCTCAATATTAATTAAAAGCATTTGAAAGATGCTTTGGAGCGTTTATGCACAAAGCTTTCCAATTTCCCTTGATCAAGTGTCCAACAGACTTATGTTTAATAAAGCCATGCTGACACACAGGATAATTGCATTGTGCCGTCACTAATCAAATCCTGTATCAGCTTTCCCATAATTCTGCCCAGGGCTGGAAATCCAATAAACTGGCATGTAGTTAACTGGATTATTTGATGCTTAAACTTCTAAAATTAGTCCCTTGCTGAGCTCTCACAAATGCTGCGACACATCCCATTGAATCGCCCCCAAAAATGAAGCATTTCCAATTGTTTGGCCCTAATCCACTTTCAGAGATGCTCTGACACGGGGGCTCTGGCAGATTGAGCTGCAGTGGAGCTGCTGAGATTGAATAATAGATACTCTCAGCTCCTCAGCCACTTAAACACCTTAACAGAAACCTAACTTTGTTTATCTACCTATATAATTCTATAATCTGCTTGTCACCATAGCAACCAAAATACTATACCCTCAGCATACAAGTAACTGCATTTGGAAGGAATCTTTCATCTATAAATGTCTCTGCTTAGCTTTGCATTAATCCCCACGGCCCCTCACTTCACACTAACGCTGCAAGCTCAAGGAAGCACAAATGTGTGAACTCACAGTCACAAAAGAGATTTCAAGAAATATCCGACGCTTACCACTTGAATTTATGGATGAGTTAGCCCGCTTCTTTCACTGTGAACAGTTTTGTCTCACAGCTTTAGAGAGCTCTGCTCACAGCTCAGGACTTACACACTCCCTCTCATGAGAGCAGAAACACTTCTTGGGAAATTAAAAGTATTTGTGACCTCCTTTCTTTGTCGATTTTTTTTTTTTTTCAGTTGGGGTTTTTTTGGTGCGTTTTTTTAACAGAAAAAGTTTCAGATCTGTAGATAAAGTCTAGATCTAGAGACAGTATGAGAAAAGAGTTCTATCATTATAATTGAATTCTGCTTCCCTTAAATCCAGGGTTCATAGTGTGCTCCTCCTGGGATCTTGAACTCTCCTATTTCATGGCCACTACTGCCAAGACTGTCACAGAATATTTTGGGTTGGAAGGGACCTTAAAGCTCATTCTGTTCCAAACCCTTTCCATGCAGGTTGGAAGGGTACCCCAGGTTGCTCCAAGCCCCATCCAACCTGGCCTTGGACACTTCCAGGGATCCAGGGGCAGCCACAGCTTCTCTGGGCAACCAGAGGAGGCCAGAGCCAGGGCCAGGGCCTCCCCACCCTCACAGGGGACAATTTCTTCCTAAAACCTAACCTGAACCTCTCCCCTTTTAGTTTAAAGCTGTTCCCCCTCATCCCATTTTTATCTGCCTGTGTAGAGTTGCTCTTTTTTTTTTAATGAGCCCTTTTTAGGTGCTGGAAGGCCCCAATAATTTATTGCCAGAGCCTTCTCTTTTTCAGGATGGACAATCCCAACTCTCTCAGCCTGTCCCCAGAGCAGAGGTGCTCCAGCCCACAGAGCATCATAAGGACTCAGCATCCTCAAAAGTCTTTACCCCCCAAAACCCAGAGGAAAATGAAGAGTGGATAAAAGTCAAGGCTTAGGAAAAAGCAAGAAGGGGAAAAAAAATCTGCAGATCGTATTATTTCTAAACTCCCTGATTCAAACTGAAGCCAGTGGAGTTTTTAATGTGGCCTCTGGCTAATTAGAGAGGAAAGTGTAAAAATCAGTAGATAACCTTTCAGTGACTCTTCAGGAAGGCAAACAGCACACACATCACTGGAGTCACAACAAGGATGAGCAGCCAGGAAAGGTTCATTTGGGTCCTCCCAAGCAAACATTAAGAAATGCACTTGCTCCTAAATAAAGAGACAAAACTGAAAGGCATCCTCTCATTTCTCCTTCAGTCTAGACACAGCTGGCACACCCACACCCACCATGAGGAGAAGACAAACCATCAGCTAAGCCAAGCCAACACTGTACCAGGAGTTCTCAGTCAAGGCATTTCATGGTAGAATTTCAATTTCTGACATCTGTAAAATACAGATAAAGTGACTTACACACTGTGTAACAAAGCTGAGAGGGTTAGGCAAGCTCTGAGCTCTGCCCTGCAGACACCATGCCCTTGCTCCAATGCTCATTGTACACAGCCTTTGATCCTGTTTTTAGCACCACTCCAGCAAGCAGTTACATAAACAAATGTCAGGCTATGTGACTGTATAATTACATGGAGCAGGAAGAAGACACAAAAGCCCTTAGTAAAAGGAACAGACACTTTAAATAATTTGTATTAGCTGGAGTGCGGTGAAATGTCAAACTGAAAGAAATGGCCTTCAAAAGTTGCAGTCTGGCCCTTTTTGTCAGTCCCTGTGGGTAAGGACACACTGGGCAAACTGCTGTTCTTCATCCCAGCCCAGGCCACTGACCTTCTCTCAAACGTGCTCTTGGAAAAAGCAAGTCTTGGAAAAGTCCTTGGAAAAGCACCTTTCTGTAGTTCAGAAATCCAGATTAACAGCTGGCTTAAGGCTTGGTTCATAGAATCACTGAATGGCTTGGGTTGGAAGGAACCTTAGAGTTCATCTCCTTCCAACCCTCCAAACTGGACATGTGATCCCAACACTGGTTTGCATGTTCTGAACCACTGTAAATTAGAGTTCTGAACACTGTGACTGTAGCCAAAATGAGACACCCAGCACCATCTGACATCATTTGGTCAGGATAGGTACTCCAGGTCCTTGTTCCTGAGCTTGGAAAGAGAGTCCCACACTCGCTATATTGTGATCCCATTTTTTCCAGCATGTTTTCCCTCAACAAAATCGACAATTAGTTATTGTGTCAACAGTCCTACCCTAAAAAGAGCACTACAAAGGGAAATAATGAGAACACAAGAGAAGTTTAGGGAATAAAGAATTAAAAAGAGGGCCATTAAGGGATGCAGGTATATTGCAGGAACAACTCCAGAGGAAATATGCACAGAAAACAGAGGGATGAGATGAGGGCAGGGGGCCAGAGTGGCTCAGGGGAGGGGACCCTGCCACAAGACTGACTGCTGACATGTCAGCATTAGCAACCATTCTGTAGAACAAACAAAAAGGGGCATCTGTTGGGTTTTGACTTGTTCATTCCCATCAGCAAGGCACTTTTCACGTCAATGTTTCTGCCCATAATGGCCAAACCCTTCTGCTTAATTAGCTCAATGTAGCACCACCATGGACAGAGCCACCTGCCTCCCCTGGCTCTGACCCAGCTGGGAGCACATTTCCTCACTGGGAGCACATTTCCATGCCAGCACTGACACCCTCCTCCCAACCCTATTTCCACCCCTGCCCAGAGACTGCCAGCTTCCTCCTGCCAGTGGGCATTGCCAGTCCCACCAGTGCCAACCACACAATCCTCCCAGCACCTGACAGCCCATTTCATTGCCTTGGGATGGAGGCTTCCATCAGAGGAGCTGTCAATCCCAAAACAGCACGTAGCCCATTGATGGTGATGTGAGGAGGTTGGCACAGGAGACAGTGGCTGTTCTTTGAAGCTGATGGCCACTGTCCACTCCCCCAAACCTGCTCCTCCAGACAGACACCCCCCCCCAGTCCGAAGCAGAGCCCAGGCAGCTCAGGGACTGTCACCAACAGTGCCACTGTGTCACGCATAGCTGGGATGGCCGAGCATCTCTTCCCCCTGTAGCAACAGCAGGGTCTATTTTGTGTTTATTTCTTGGCTCAAATCTTTCCATTTGCTACGTTTGGCTCGGTTCCACGCACAGCTGAAGAGCCAAAAAGCCAAGGGCAGAGGGCTGCTATTTCACCCTTGATAGATGGGAACTGAAGTTGCTCTTGGCAGCTGACTTGAGGCTGCTGTAAAGAAAAAAACTGGGGCTCACTCACCACAGGGCAGTGCTCTGCAGGTTCTCATAACGGGGTTAATTAGGATTACCTGAACTTGGCTTTAATCAGCATGAGGAACATATTATTTTCAGGATTATTGTGCTGAAGTGTATTTAGAAATGTCACGGTGGGTTTAGATTATGATAAGAGCAACTACAGGTTTTATAAACAAGTAAAAAAAAAAAAACCCAAACAACAATTAAAAAAATCCTCATTTGATCTCTTCAATACCATCTCAAATTTGCACTGTAACTGCACAAAATGCACAGTTTGATGTGAAAAGAGAGTCTGACAGAGACAGAGATTTTAAATTCTTTGGAGCTTTCTTAATTAAAAGAGCTCTAGTCACTGAAGTTGTTCAGTCCTCCCTTTCATAGAAATTCTAGAAGCACAGCAAGTGTTTAAGGTACACATATAATGTTTACAAAGAGCAATGTGAAGTTTTGTAGAAGTTTACATGCTATGAGGAATAATGAAAATGTCATCTAGTTTTTATATGCTGCCCTTCTATCAGGAGACCTCAAAGACAGCTCTCAAGCAAAGGGTATCATCTTTGGATTTACACAGATCCGAAACTGCAGCACAATTTCTTTGTGCAGGATGTTCCAAGTCACCCTTGAAGAGCCATGGGTGACTTTGGGGTTGAATTTAGTGCTTTAACAATCAACCAACATGGCCCCTCAGATACCTCCTGGTTACAAAACCTGTAGCCCAGCCTCTATCAAACCTGATTTGGGTCTTATCTGATGGAAGCAGCTCCCCAAAACCCAATGGAGCCATATCTCGGTTTGCCAGCTGAATATCAGGTCCTCTATATTTCATGTTAATGTATCCCTGCAATTCACTATGTCTGTTCTAAGTGTATCTTAATCTTTCATTACTTCTGCATCAAGGACTGCAGAATTTTCTAGCTTTGTATAATTTAGACGTCTGAGAACACCAAAACATTCCATTTTAATTCCTCTTTCTAATGGATAAGCATTTAAACCTGTTCCTGATCAGTTAGCCTTACTTTCAGGGCCAATCTCTGAACAAGTAGGCTGTGACAGAAATGAGCTCTGCAATCTAAGTGCCATAGATGCCTCTGGGCAGATTTAGACTTAATGACAGACAAACCCAGCTCCAGCCAAATCCATGGCAGCCTGTTTTCATCTTAGCAGTCAGCAGGAATGAAATCCCACTGGGATCTGGGGGTGTTTGGGACTAGATTTTTCACTTTTGAAGAAGAAAGAGGTGAAAAGTCCAGAATCCTGAAGTCACTTGGAAGCTAAGATCTACCTTCCAGATCTTTGTGATCCTTCCTTCACAAGTTCTAGGTCTAAAAGTGTTTTATGGAGGTGGCAGATCCTGGAACAGGTGGTAGGGACTTGTGTCAGTATGCAGTGGAGATGTGGGGGGAAAATAAATGATCTTTAGTCCTCGATATACCTTGTTAATCCTGAACTCCACAATAAAGCTGGAAACAGGCCAGTGATCCCAGCAGGTCCTTACATGTTAGAAAATCCTTGTGTGACCCCAAGAGCCTGAACTGCACAGGCAGCCCTTCCAGGAACCTGCTTCCCCACAGTTCCAGACTGTCCATAACTCGGGGGTTTTGTTTTCTGTGTTATCTTTCACAATGGTATTCTGGTATATTGGCCCAGTGGGCTGATCTCCTCCGTGCATACCCAGAAGGAAGCACAGTCCTGAGGGGACAGATGTAGAAAACAGGCTTATAAATGTTATTTTCTGTGTTGGGAAGAGTTTCATTTTCCCAGCAGGCATGTGGTCCCCATTACCCCTGCATATGGCAAGTTATGCAGTATGGAAGGCACTACTTACATGTCAAAATTCAATGAATTCCATGAATTTTGAAATAGTGGACCTTCTCATTGCTTTGATTTGTGATTAATGGCTTTAAGCCCATGGCATGGGGGTTGGAAGTAGACCTACCCTAATGAAAATGTACCATTATCCAATGGCTTTTTAGCATCCTGATTTCTCTTCAGGATGGTTTGATCACTCCACAAGTTCCGTGTTCAGTCAATGCACTGGGCAGCTGTTGTCAGAGGAAGCCTGTGCTTGTTGCCTCAGTCCTGCAGGAACTAAGCAAATATTTTTTCCAGCTGGAAAAATCTGAATTGTTCCCAAAAATTTTCCTTCCTGAAATACCAGAAGTGATATAAAGAGTTTACTTTGCTGGGCAAGCTTGGCTTTCTCAAATCTATCCATTTCCCTTCTGCAGGTCTTCCCTCTGTCTCACAGGACAAGAAAGCTTAACCCAAAAAGCAGATTTACCCCAGGCAAAGTGGGCTGTGGAGCAATGAGGAGGTGTAGTTGAAAAATCGTGTTTCAGCTGTGCGGAGCATAAATGAGCACTGTGACACAGACAGATTAGTAGTAGTAATAGTAGAAATAATAACAACAATAATAATAACAATAATGCAATAACTCAATAAATTTCTCTTCCTTCTCCCCCAGATGTTTTATGAATGATCTTGCCTTTAACTGGAAGCAATTTCCCTCTATCTCCAAGTCCCTTTGGCTCCTCATGCCAACATTACATCCAGGTTTTCCGGATATATCAGATTTTTTACCAGCTGTCACAGGACAGCAGCAGGATTTTGCCATGGGCTGCACATGTGTGCTAGGTAAACCCTGCACTTCCTGAAAAATGCCAAAGTGATTGAGGAGAAACTGAAGCCAGCCCAACATCAATTATTCCTTTTGAGATGAAGATGGAGATTAATTTCACCTCCCTTCAACCACCTTTGATCTCATATCTTACACGGCTGGCAAGATTTGACAGGTGTAGTGACAGCAAATGATGCTCAGCTAAAATGCTGCCTGCTTTGGGAAGGCTGCAGAAGGTTATTATCCCTTTCCATCCACAACATCTGGAACATGGTGTGGGCCCTCCTGCACAAGTAAGATGCTGACAAAGTCCAGTGAGGGCAGTGGAGGGCCGTGAAGGTGGTTTGGGGTCTACCAAACTGGGGAATGTGGTGCATGAGGAGAGCCTGGGAGAGCTTGTTCAGCCTGGAGGAGGCCAAGGGGGATCTAGTGGAATTCTTTTAGCTATCAGTTAGCGGAAGATAGAAAGGAGAAGCCAGACAGCTGAGCAGGGCACAGCAGATGGATGTGAAATTGCAGTTACCAAGTGAAGGATGGGGAATTCCCACCTGAAAAATGAAAATTGATTTTGCCATGACAGTGGTGAAACATGGGAACAGAGCCCCTGATAGGCTGTGAAACCTCACAGAATCACAGATTTGCTGGGATTAGCAGGCACTTCTCAAGACCATCTAGGCCACCCCCTTTGTTTAAGCAGGGTCAGTGACAACAGGTTGCCCAGGCCCATGTCCAGTTGGGTTTTGAGTATTTCCAAGGATAGAGACTCCACAACCTCCTGTGGCAACCTGTTTCAGTGTTCAGCCACAGTGTTCAACCAACAGTCCATTGCTGCAGGTTTTCAGAACTGCACTAAGACCTCGAGCAGCCTGGTCTGGGATAGAAGCCAGCACTGCTCTGGGCAAGATTTGGGAACAGACACTCTAGGGGTCACTTCCAACCTAAATAGTTTCATGATTTTCCAAATGATAATCACAGATGTGTCAAGGCTCCAGCCTTATGAATGCCAAAGTCCATTAGATAAGACAGATTCCAGCTAAAAGGAAATATGTACCACTTTTATTGCAATGAAAAACCACAGAATGCAGAGTTAGGGGATTCCTCTACACTCATTCCTGGCAGCAGCAGATCAAGAATTAGGTCCATTTCCCAAATTCTACTCCAGCAACTTCCCCATCATCACTTGGATTCTTAACTTTCCGTCCTACTTTTTGTATCAGTTCAAGTTCATGAACTCCAGCTTCCCATGGGCCTCCAGCCGTAAGTGCACAGTATTATTATTTTTTTAAAACCTGAAATGGATGAGAAACATGTGCAAAGTAAAAGAATAATGCACAGCAGACAGCTGGGGTCCTGTATCTGATATTGTCATGTTGTGAGGAACCACCTGGAGGTATACATGGGTTTAAGGAGAATAAGATTGGGTGAGCAACTCACCACAACCCAAAAGCACTGCAATGGGATTGCTGTGAAAGATTGTGGTAAGTCTTGACCATGAAAGCTTAACTTCTAGTCAAAAGCTCTTAATTTTGTCCCTGCAGCCAGCTGCTCTTGGAAGAGTAGCCCAAGTGGCCCTCATCTGCCCCGTTGTTTGCTTCACTATACCAGGGCATTTCCCTGCCAGAAGAGTTTGGCTTGGAAGGGACTTTAAAGATCCTCTCATTCCAACTCCCTGCCATGGGCAGGGACACCTTCCACTATCCCAGGGTGATCCAAGCCCTGTGCAACCTGGCCTTGGACACTTCCTGACCTGTGCGAGGGCCTCACCATCCTCACAGGGAAGAATTTCTTCCTAATGTCTCACCTCTTCCTTTAGTCTAAAGCCATTCCCCCTTGTCCCATCACTCCATGACCTTGTCCAAAGTCCCTCTCCAGCTCTCCTGGACGCCCTTTAGGCACTCAAAGGGGCTCTAAGTTCTCCCTGGAGTCTTCTCTTCTCCAGGCTGAACAACCCAAACTCTCTCAGCCTGTCCTCACAGGAGAGGTGGAGCTAATATTATTTTTTCTGAGAAATTTTAAAATAAGGACAAGAAATTATACTGAGCCCACATGTTGTTAGAGACATCAGTGCATTCACTACCAAAGAATAAGCAATTTTAAAAATATATATTCAGGTACCCACTTGGGAGAGAATAGAAATGAAATTCAGAGAAGCTCATTATCACAAGTATTTTGACACTAAGGCAGAATTAGACACATCTGCTGAAGACAAAGCCACTGCATTGATTCTTATCCCATTTTCTAGGTATTTAGCAGCTATTTAACCTTCTTTGCTGAGAGTATGATACCTGGAATTTGCATCACTTCTGTGTCTGTCCAGTACAGTTTGTGGTAAAAGGGCTGATTTATCAGCACCAAGAGCACTGAGGTAGCATTGGTCCCTCAGTAAGTGCTTCAACAACTGCTCTTAGAGCTACTTAGAAATTTCTGTGCAATAAATAGCACATTTTCCCTGAAAGCAAAAGTCTTCTCATTTCCATGCTCATTCAGCTTGAAGGTTTTTCACCCATGCTGGTCAATTTTACACCCAGCACTGGTGCCCTGAGTTGCATGGCTTGACAAAACCTCTTTTGAAGTGAAAAATTTGGTAAAAACTGAAATAATTAACAAAAGGATACAAAAAAAAATAACCACCATTGCCACAGCCTCTGGCTGAAGGTCCCTTTCAAAGTGTGCTGAAAAATTAAACACTTCCAGGAAAGGATGAAAATATCCATTAATTCTCTTAATTATGTCAGCGTCAGGCGTCTTGCTGAGATGGGGCTTTGTTGCGTGAGTTGCTGTGGTATCCTTTGGAGAACAGCCTGGTGCCCAAAGCTTGCAAACTGAGTAGAAAAGAATGAGAAGGAGAGCAAGACAGGGACAGTTATTCTTGTTTTATACTGGGAGACTCGAGGGGCAAAATGATTAAAAGGTTTCTGCAAAGGGTTACCAAAAAATCTCTCTTCGAGCTGATAACAGAGTCCAGATGTCTTTGGTCTCTTTGGAGCACAGCTACAGGCTGTTTGTCCTTGGTACCAATCTGGTAAAGCTTTTCAGACTATTTTTGCTCAAGTCAGACAGAAAATTCCCTCTCTTACAGCCTGAGGCCTCCACACAATATGTGGAAGTGCCCGACAAGAACCCTTCAGCCACAACACACAGACTGCTCTCCATCACAGGCCCAGCAGCATCCTCACCCCACTGGATACAGCCTCATCTCCAAGTCTTCTGCAGGAGGGAACAGCTTCACACCCACCCAGTGACCCTCCATGTTTTCAGGAGGCCTGGAATAGCAGAGGAAGGGTTTGCAACTGAGTTGGTGCTAATCCTACCCCTAAATGCAAACTGCAACTGTATTAGTGTTGGTAATTTGGTTTCCTCTTTCTAGTCACTGTTCTCAGGGCAGCCTGAAATTTGATCTTCCAAATTTGATCAGAAATTGGCCACCAATTCATCCTCGCAAAAATTACTAGGTTTCCCCCCCTTTTTTTTTTCTTTTAATACAACCTAAGAGCTATCTCATCTCACAGCAGCCAAATTTTACTGAAATTTGAGTTATAACAACCCATTTCCTCAGAACTAAAAATCTGATTATTTTCTCCCTTATTCAGGCAACTATACTCAGGCTCTCTCCAGGAAAATACCTAATCTGTCCCTTGATGCAAATCCAGTCATTCATTTCCTACATCAACTCAAAAGTGACACACCAGCCCTAGAGCAGAATGAAGATTCATGTGGCATCAAGAAAATTCTGTTTGGCCAAACATTAACATCTCACTTGACCACATCCCACCATATACATAATTCAAGTGTCTTTTTGTTTTAAAGTGACAGCACAAGTAGTTAATATTTATTATGTGACTATGATAATACTCAAATCAAGGTACAAAATATTCAGGAAACACCCATTTCACACACAGAAATGTCAAACTTGGGGATGAAACAATTTACTGCTGGCAGCTAAAAGCAGTCAGTTCTCTCCAAGGGTTGTGATCTGTGGTGTGAGCCCACCTGGAGACCAGGCACTAGTGCTCTATCCCAAGGGGTTGATCCTTCACCTTTACTCGGTATTGGGGGAGGTTTACATTGGATATTAGGAAAAATTTCCTCACTGGAAGGGGGGTCAGGCATTGGAGCAGGCTGTCCAGGACAGTGGTGGACTCACTTTTCCTGGAAATGTTAAAAAATGGTGTAGATGTGGCACTTGGGGACAGGGTTTAGTGATGGGCCTGGCAGTGCTGGGGCAGTGATTGGACCCAGGGATTCCAGAGGTGTTTTCCAACCTTGAGGATTTCATGATTCCATTGGTGGACACATCTGGACTGCTGTGTCCAGCTCTCCTCAGTATCCCTTGGTGTCTACCCAGCTCCAACATCCCTCCACTGACCATTGCCCTGGGTAGTTTTTCAGTCACCTCCACCTATTCCCAAACAGATTTTTACCAACACTTCTGTTCACTGTGCTGATGAGACTTGTCAAGAAGCCTAACCCAAAACACATCTCCCTTTTTTAAAAAGCTCTTTCTCCCTCTCAAAACACTGTTGTGCATAAATGGTGTTGACATAAAAAACTACATCCAAAGAAAATTGCTACAACCGTGATGAAGCCTGATGTTTCAAAACATTAAAAAATGTGATTTCCATAATTCGTAAGTTGCAATGAACAAGTTTTTATGTTTATGACAAAATTGATGGTAGTTACGCCCCACAAAAGAAATAATTGATAGGATGAAATGGTTATACTCTAAGTGGTTGCTTTCAGTGCAGTGCTTGAAAATGAAACAAGATCCATCGAGACAAAACAGCAAAATTATTACACGGCGATGAGAGTGTACCCAAGTGGTTGTTTACTGTTAAAAACTTCAGAACCAATAATGGAATGAAAACATGACATTCTGAGTGAGAGGCTTTCCACACTCTACAACAGCATTCCCACTCCCAGGCCCTTTCCCCATGCATGGGTTCAGGTGCTGCTGTTTTGCACGTTGGTAGGCTGGGATGCTGGGTTTCTACAGGGAGAAGAGCAGGACAGTCACAGCCTCCCAAACACCTCTGCCAGGGCCCTGTGGGGCACAAGCACCAACCCCAGAGACCACCACCCACCCCAGAGTCCACCCGCTCTCCCAGAGGGTGCAGCTCAGTCTTGGCACCACCTCCAGGGTGTCACAGCCTTCCAGGTGTTCCCTCATGGCAAGCACATCCCAAAGAGCACAACCCAGAGAGACCATTGCTCCAGCCACACAGCCAGTCCAGGCCCCACAGCCACAAGTGCAGTGTGAAGGAGGTTTGTTTTGAAGGCCAATTCAGGTGGCTGGTTCTTCTCCCCCATTTCCCCTGCACACGGGTGCATTCACACTCCTGTTAGTGTGAAAAACAACCTCACACTGACACTTGAAGGGAGCATCTCGTTTCTGGAGCCTCCCGTGGCCTGCCCAGCCTCCCAGAGACTGGAGAGTGCAGGAAACTGAGGGGTTTGGGGAAACGGAGGCACCCACTTTACCTTTCCCAAGGGATGGAAGGCTGAGAGCAGAGTGAGGTGGAAGCGGACAAACAATCCCTGTGCTAGAGCAGGATGGCAAACAGAGAGAGAAAGAGGCCAAGAGACCATGCTTTCATAGCCTGTGATCCTTGCAGTTCCTTCATAGGGATGATCTTTCTGCATCCTGTCCAAACTCCAGGAAATGAAAAGGTGCAGCATCCATTCCGCTCTGCTCCAGCAAGCTGCATGTTAGCAGAAACTTAATCGAATAGATTTTTCTTTCTGCACCTGCCTTTTCATCTTTGTTCTCACTGAAAAGCTATGAGAACGGCAAGGGAAGGTTATCCACAGTAAGATGTTCTTGTGGCAGCCTGAGAACTGTTCCACCAGGGAAATCTTACAATTTCTAGTGCACTGTGCCATGTCACAGACTGAGAGGGTGATAAAGAAGTGCAGATCTCAAGGAGAGGGATTTTGTATTTAAGTTGGTGCATCTAAGGCCGGTTTATTCTTGATTTTATTTTTTTTTCAGTTGACTCACTTTCCACCTCATCCAGCTGCCCTTGCGCTCGCCATGCTCAGCTGCCAGCTCCACGGGGCAGGCACTCCCAGTCTGGGCAGTTTTCACACCAAATAACCACACATCAAGAATGAGAACACAGTTCCCAAGGCAGAGACTGTTTTCTGTGTCAGGTGCTCTTGCTGCTTCTCACCAGGGCACAGATTGGAAATTCTCCATTGTCCCAGTCTCAATTATTATAAAAAAGTAGAGGAGACAAGAAGGCAAGTTCTGATAACGGAGTCAGGAGAGCAGAAAAATTAGCTGCTCTGAGTGATTCATCATCTCAGACCACTGATGTAATCCTCTCCAAATTCAATTACAGCTAATTAAAAATAATTCTCTCGTCTGAGTTGATCACTTGTGGTTCCAAGTTGCAGTCAAATCCTGCTGTAACAAGGACCATAAAAACGAACACTCCGAGGGAAGCTGCAAGGTCTGCTCCTGATGTAACCAGGGTTAAACCATAATGCACTGAGCTGGCAGCCTGTTGGCACACGGGTTGGAGTAAAGCAAGATGGAATTACAGCCCTGAGTATCCCAGTCCCTTCCCTTTTGCTCTCCCTGTCCCCCCAGCCGAGGTCAGATTGACTGGGAGAAGCAGCACTGGAGAAAACTGACTGGAGAAACTGCTGCTGCACTTCACACACAACTTCACAGGGAATTGCATTATCTCATTTGTAAAGAAGTGCTGTTCTGGCTCCTGTCCACTTTTTTTTTT